>PGFW01053220.1:6108-26421 GCA_003123925.1 Haematobia irritans | reverse complement strand
TATTTCGAAGGCCCTTACTACTCTCTTTCTATTCCTCACTAAATGGCTATACTCTTGCGGTAGATGTCATTTCTTGAATACATATAAGTAATAAGCATATTACTCATAGAACTGAATAGAATGACTGAAGTAACCAATACTCTATGTACATACTAATACAAAAACTTGCAAACAATTGAAGTAGTTGTAGCTGAAACACATTATAGAGATTGTCCTCTTAAAGTTTCTCGAACCGGAAATCTTGTATCACTATTGTGATAAATTACCACTTAAGATGCACGCATTTACAGCAGAACAATTGAAGAACATACTAAGACCCAGCAAACAATTTAAAGAATTTAGAATTATAACCAAAAGGATTTACTGGCAATTTCTCATATCCGAAACGAGCATTTTCGTTTGAATAGTATGTCCGATATTAAAAAATTTCAATAAACGTTTTATAGGGATTAAATTTTGGACAAAATTTTCTATAAGAAATAAAATTTGAGCAAAAGTTTTCTATAGAAATCAATAAATTGACAAATATGATTCTAAATAGAAATAAAATTTGACAAAATTTACTTTAGAAATTAAAATTTTAACAAATGTTTTCTATAGAATAAAATTTTCAGAAATTTCATCGATAAATTTCGATTTCTATAGAAATAAAATTTTGGACAAAATTATCTATAGGACAAAATTTATTGAAAATTTCTATAGAAATAAAATTGTGACTCACAATTTTCTATAGGGAATCAAAGTTTGAGAATAATGTTTCTATAGAAATAAATTTGACATAAATCTTTCTAGTAAAATCATAGAAGAAAATTATAGAAATATATTGACATTCGTAAAACAATTTTCACATGTTAAATAATAAGTTGAAACAATTTTTATGAATAAAATTTACAAATTTTATAGAAATAAGAATTTTGACAAATATTCTACAGAGAATAAAAAATTTTGAACCAATTTGGAAAAAATTGTAACAAAATTATCTTAATGAAATAAAATGAAAAAATTTTTTAGTCAACAAACATTGCACAAGATATTTCGTTTATAGAAATTAAATTTTGACAAGAATTTGCATTAGAATTAACAAGTTTTTGTAAAATTGTTTAGGAATCCAAATTTTACATATTCCTATAAAATGAAATTTTGACAAAATATTCTATAGGAATAAAATGTTGAACAAAATTTTCTATGCGAAATAAAATTTTGACAGCAAATTTTCTATAGAATTAAAAATTTGTGACAAGACATCTTGTTTTAGGAAATTAAAGTTTTAACAAATTTATCTATAGGAAATATAAAATTTATTGACAGAAATTCTTTCATAACAGATAAACATTTGTGCAAAATTTTCTATAGAAATAAATTTTGACAAAATTATCTATCAGGAATAAAAATTTTTTGACAAACATTTTCGATAGGCAATAAAATTTTGACCACATTTTCTATCAGGGAATAAAGTTTTGACAAAATGTTCTATAGAAATAAAAATTTTGACTAGAATTTTCTATAGAAATACAATTTTTGAAAAAAAAAAATTCGTATAGAAAATAAAATATTGACAAAAATTTTCTATAGGAAATACAATTTTCACCAATATTTTGAATAGAAAATACACTTTTGTGACAACATTTTCTATAGAAATAAAATGTTCACCAAATTTTCTTGTAGAAACTAAAATTTTGACAATATTTTCTATAGAAATAAAATTTTTGGACCAAATGTTTTATAGAAAAAAAATTTTGAGCAAAATTTTCTACAGAAATAAAATTTTGACAAAAATTTGCTTAGAAAGAAATTAAATTATTTTACCAAAAATTTCCTTATAGGGCAACCAAATTTTTGACAATATTTTCTCATAAGAATGAAATCTGACGTTGAACAAAATTTTACTATTGCGGAATAAAATTTGACAAAATTTTCTATAAAAAATAAAATTTTGCACCAATATTTCTATAGCAAATAAAATTTGACAACATTTTCTATAAGCAATAAAGTTTTAATAAAAATTCCTCTATAGAACTAAAATGTGCAAAATTTTCTTGAACGAAGATATTAAGAAATGATTTACAGAATTACTAATAGGAATAAAATTTTGACAAAATTTTCTATAAAAAAAAATTTGACCAAATTTTTATAAAAAAAAATTTTGACAAAATTTTCTACAGAAATAAAATTTTGACAAAATCTTCTATAAAAATAAAATTTGACTATAATTTTCTATAGAAATAAAATTTTTACAAAATTTTCTATAGAAATTAAATTTTGACCAAATTTTCTATATAAATAAAATTTGACAAAAATTTTCTATAGAAATTAACATTTTGACCAAATTTTCTATAGAATAAAATTTGACAAAAATTTTCTATAGGAATAAACATTTTGACCAAAATTTTTCAAGAAAATTTAAAAATTTCTATAGGAAAATCCAAAATTTGTACAATATTTTTCTTAAAGTGAATAAAATTTTGACAAAATTTCCTATGAGAAATAACATTGTTGAGCCAAATTTTCATTATAGCAAATAAAATTTTGACAAAATTTTCCATAGGATAAAATTTAAACAAAATTCTCTATAAACGATAAAAGGTTACGGACTAAAAAATTATTCTACAGATAATTCGATCTTTGACATATTTGACAATATTTTGACAAATCTGTTCTATAGAAAAAAGATTTTGAAAAATTTCTATAGAAAATAAAATAATTTTGCAAAATTTTCTCTAAAATAAAATGTGACAAAAATTTGCTCGAGATAGAATTTGACAAAATTCTTAGACAATAGATTGTCTATCGAAAAAATTTTCTATAGGAATAAATTTATTGACAAAATTTTTCTCCATAATTTTTGTTTAGAAAGTAAAAACTTTTGATGAAATTTTTATTTAGAAATAAAATTTTGACAATTTTTTTTGTTTGCGTTGTTTTTTGGTTAAAATTTTCTGGCCAAATTTTGCTGTTAGATTATTTGTTGGCTCGTGCAGTGGTAACCGTGGAACACAAAGTCGCTCACAGTCTTCATTTTTCATTTTGGGCTAGAAAAAAAGCGTTCAAATATAGAAAAAAATTCGTCCAATTTTGGCAATGACTGGTCCATTCTTGCTCTCTATGATCGGCGTAATTTAGGATTTAGACGACGTTGTCTTTCTAAATAGAAAAAAGTTAAACGTTCTCATTATGGCCATATGGAAAATTCCGATTAACAAAGCTAAACGTGAGTACTAAAACAAAATAAAATAATAATAATTAAAATTATTTTTTTTTAGGATTATATAACATTCAATCCCTGTGAGAAAAAAAATATATATTGGCATTTCCTGTTAATTCAAATTATGTCAGAGTTTTGCTTCAATAGCGGAAATTGTGTTTGCAGAGCAAGCTAACTGAGTAAACCTAGCCAGAGATACGGCAGTTTTCTCCACTTCCCGCCAGTACACAAAAGATGCAAATGCCAGACAAAGGTATTGGCTAAAGAATATGGATATTTTTGTGGTAGTAATCTAAATAATAATGAAAAGCTGTTTTGGTATCATTCGGGGTCTTCTATGTTATTAATTATATAAAATATTGTTAAAGTTTCCAGGCCAGCGTCATTGCAATTCGGCAGAATATTCCCTGTAGAAATTTTTCCATTTACTGAGAAAATTTTGCTTAGGAGTCATTCTGGATGTAAAACAAATACGTATTCAGTAAGTTCTGCACGCACCAAGAGCTAGTATAAACGAGATACAATAGTAAACAACAAAACAAGAACAGACAGAACATAGAAATAGTTGAAAACCGAACAAAAGAAGTGGAAATAAAAGGACTCTGCTATAAAGTAACAATGCGGAAGTTTCGTATAAAAACAGGTATAAGCATGCAGCGACGAATGAGCAGAGTTTAAGACTGCGTTTTCCTATAGTGGTCATCAGTTGAATAAGCTAATATATTACATGATTGCTAAAAGAAGCTATCATAAATACACTTGTAAAAAAAAACGAAAAATTAAATAAATTAAGTCTTAGAAAAAATAATAAATAATTTGTTCTTCTTAAAGCTTCGTTTGCAGAATGGTCTTCACTTTTCGCGCAAAAGATAAACTTGGCAAAATACTAAAACCAGTAAACACTACCATTTATTTTATATTTCTTTCTCCTCGCTATGGCATTTGAAAACTCATTTCTCTCCCTGTCATTAAAGCTCTAAAGCTTAGAACTCATGATGCGAGTCATGTTCCGAGAACATTGAAGATACTTGCCTACTCACAGATCATAGTGTATGTCTGTGTATGTTTAATTTTTTTTTTTTTGTTTTCTGTCATCTTTGTATTCATTCTATTAGAGAATATCTCTTATTTTAATGATGGGCTTAAAAAAAGAATTAGTCTTAAGAGAGAGCGACAGCGAGGGACACGTTTGACGTAAGAGGTGCAAGTGACTGTAGATGTGCAATAGTTCCATGTTGCAATAAGCTATTGGTGGTACTTAACGACACATTGATAGTGGTAGTTTGGTCTTAAGGATGGTGTGACTTGGAGATAGTGATTGTGTATCACGTAATAACGAGCCCATTTATATTCTACATGAAATCCTTTTTTAGATGTGTCACCAACACATTATATGTTGAAATTGTTATAAGAGTAAATATTGAAGTGTTAAGGGAGTTTTGTTTTCGTACAGTGTACTGTGAAGTGTGATACACGCTGTCTCTTAAGGGTGTGTATCAACTCTGGTTTTGATAACAGACTTCAATAGGATTTTTTTAAGCAAACTTCAATTTTCAAGATAGTTTAAATGCTACAAAGGCAAGAAGATGGTTCCCTGATAGAACGTTATCTTCAATTCGTTATTCGTAAAGATGATTTTCATATATAATATTCTGTAACTCATTGTCCTACGTTATGTCGTTCTACTATCGTCATTTTTTAGCCAGACGAATAGACATTATCTCACAGGTTATTTGCCTTTATATTGAGAAAGCATCTGGATGCGAAATAAGGAATGTATTGTGCGTTGATACTTATCGGTTGAGTCTGTATAACATGACAGCTTTACAGTTCTGTTTTGGTTTAGGATTAACAAGTATAAATTAAGGATCATCCCAACTCCCTAGAAAAAGAACGGAACACTATCTGAGATACATCTTGTACTCAAAAAACAAAAAAGTTGGTTCGGCAAAGTATTGGAAAGCCGTATGTTCCAAAATAAGGAAGAAGTATAAACGATGATTGTGGCAAATTCAGTACCACAATTGAAAGAGAAATTTAATCTTATGGCTAATAATTTTAAGACAATTCAGAAGTTCGATTACGGTTTCTATGTGAAATAAAATTGTTGGCAAAAATTGTCTCATAGGAAAAAATTTCCAAATATGTTCTAAAAATTGTCTATAGAAGATAAAATTTGAACATAATTTTCATGATAAATAAGAATATTTGCCGAAAATTTTCTATAGATTGATACAGTATAAGAATAAAAAATTTTCAAAATCTATATTTATAATTATAACATTTTCTATAGAAATCAAATTTTTGCAAAAGAACAGAAATGCTTTCCTACAGAAACAAATTTTGCTATAAAATGGTCCATATAAATACCATATTTTGATATACTTTCTAAAGAAATGAAAAATTTTCAAAAAAATTTTTAGTAGAGAAATTAGTTCTCTCTAGCAGAAAACAGCCAATTTGGCCAAAAATGCTTGCTATAAATAACATTTTGACATGAACTTTTCTAATAGAAATAATTATTTTTCAAAAATTTTCTATAGAAGTAGATAATTTTGGCACATAAACTTTCTCATAGAAATAAAATTTTGCAAAAGATGCTCTATAGAGAACAAAAAAAAAAAAAATAATAATTACATATAATAATAATAATAATAAAATAATACATTAATTAATAATAATAATAATAGATAATAATAATAATAATGAATAATAATAAGTATAATAATAATTAATAATAATAATAATACAATAATAATTAATTAATGAATAATAATAATAATAATAATAATAATAATAATAATAATAATAATAATATAATAATAATAATAATATAATAATTAATAATAATTAATTAATAAATAATTAATAATAATAATAATAAATAATAAAAATAATTAATAATAATAATAATAATAATAATAATAATAATAATAATAATAATAATAATAATAATAATAATAATAATAGATAATAATAATAATAATAATAATAAGTAATAATAATAATAATAATAATAATAATAATAATAATAATAATAATAATAATAAATAATAATAAAATAAGTAATAATAATAATAATAATAATAATAATCAATAATAATAATAATAGATAATAATAATAATAATAATAATGAATAATGAATATAATAATAATTAATAATAATAATAATAATAATATAATAATAAAAATAATAATAATAATAATTAATAATAATAATAATAATAATAATCAATAAATAATAAATAATAATAATAAAAAATAAAATAATAATAATAATAATAATAATAATAATAATAATAATAATAATAATAATAATAAATGTGTATAATAATAATAATAATAATAATAATAATAATAATAATAATAATAATCAATAATAATAATAATTAATAATAATAATAATAAATAATAATAATAATAAGAACTACCACAATAATAAAATCTAATATAATAAGTAATTTTCAAAAATACAATTTTGTAAAAATTTTCGATAGAAATAAAATTTTCAAAATTGTCTATAAATAAAAATTTTGTATAAATAAAATTTTGAAAAAAATATTTTCTAGTGATATAAAATTTCAAAAATTTTCTATTAGATAAATAAAAATTTTGCCAAAATTTTCTTTTGAAATAAAATTTTCCAGAAATTGTCCACTTGAAAATAAAATTTTCCAGAGAAATGTCTATCGAAATAAAAAACATTTTTCACAAAATTTTCTACAAAGAAATAAAATTTTGCATAAATTGTTCTACACCAAAAAAAAAAAAATGATAAAAAACTTCAATTAGAAAAAAATTTGCCAAAATTTGTGTATATAGAATTTTTCTATTAGGAAATAAAATTTCTACAGAAATAAAATTTTTATGTTCTGTAGAAATAAAATTTTTACCAAAAATTTCTTATAAATAGACACAAATTTTTGACCAAATTTCTATGAAAATAATGTTTTTTTTTGCTTTTGTTATTGTTGGTTTTTTGTTTGTTTAATCGTTTGTTGTTGTTTTTGTTTTGATTTCAGCTTAAAACCATGTATTACTAAACTACAAGTGTAGCGTAACTAACAGACAACATTTTGACAAAAATTTCTCAGAAATTATAGTTTTGCAAACATTTCATTAGGTCGAAAACCTTTGTTGTTAATACCTATCTCATTTAGTATCATAATTTGTAATTCTTAATAACTACATAAATAAAATTTTACGATAGAAATAACAATTTTTTTCAAATTTTCTATAGGAAAAAAAAGAATGTTGCAAAATTGTATATAAAAGTTAAAATTTGGGAAAAAATTCTATAGAAAACAATTCTGCCAAAAATTTTCTCTAAATAATTGTACATTTTTTTTGAATATTTCTATAAATAAAATGTGCAAAAATTTTGTATAAAATAAAATTTTGCGAAAATTTGTTCGTGTAAAAAATAAAATGCTGACAAATTTTCATAACATCTTTTTTCTACAGCAATAGAATTTTATTTAGAACGCAAGAACTTTTGCAAAAATTTTCTATAAAAATAAATTTTAGCACCAAGATGTTCTATAGGAACAAAATTTGCCCAAAAATTTTAATTAGAAGTAAAATTTTCCAAAAATTGTCTATAGAAATTAAAATTCTAGCAAAAACTTTTCGATAGAAATAAAATTTTGCAAACATGTTCTGTAAGAAATAAAGTTTGTAAAAATTTCTAAGAAGAATGAAAACTTTGCCACAAAAATGCTCGTGAGAAATAAAATTTTGCAAAAATTTCTATAGAAATAAAAAATATTGCCAACAAATTTCTAGAGAATAAAATTTTTGCCAGAATTTCTCTATTTGAAATAAAATTTGCCAAGCAAAGAATGTCCTATATAAATAAAATTTTCGAGAAATTGTCATAGAAATTAAAATTTTGCAAAAATTCTTCGTATTGAAATAACAATTTTGCCAAACATTTTGTAGAATATCAAATTTGCAAAAATTTTACATGTAGGAATACAATTTATTTCAAAATGCCGTATACAAATTAAAATTTTTTCCAGAAAACTTGTCTATAAAAATAAAATTTTGCAAATAATGGAAACAGCAATTTTACAATTTACAAAAACTTTCGCAAAAATTTTCTACCTAAAATAAAGTCTTTACCAGACATTATTCAAACATAAATTTCTTATAGAAATATAGGCGTTTATTTTCAGAGAATGAAGAATTCGCCAAACAGCTTTTTCTATACGTAAATTAAAATATTGTTCGCCAAACTGTCCTATAGAAATAAAAAATAATTGCAAAAAATTTTCTAGAGAGTATAAAGATGGTGTGGCCAAAAAATTTCTTTCAGAAATACAAATTTTTCAAAATTCCTATTACAAATAAAATTTTCAGAAATTGGTCCTATATAAATAAAACATGTTTCACAAATTTTGCAACAGGAAAATTAAATTTTGCAAAAATTTTCTACATAAATAAAAATTTATATGAAAACTTCTATAGAAATACAAATTTTGCCCAAAATAAAATACAGAAATAGAAACTTTTATTTTCTCTAGAAATAAAAATTTTTACAAAATTTTCTTATGCGACACATGAAATTTTGACAAAATTTCTATGCGACCACAAAATTTTGACAAAATGTTTCTTATGAGATCAACATTTTGACCAATAATTTTCTATAGAAATATATTTTGCAAACATCTATCTTAGGTTCGAAAAGCTCGTCGTGCTTAATACCTATTCTCATTTAATATCATAAATTTATTGACGATTTTAATAAAATAAATCAAATTAACATTTTGACACAAAAAAATTTCGTGGAAATAGGAATCTTCGAACAAAATTTCTCTATAGAATATTAGTTCTTGCAAAAACATCTTATTAGTCTTATAAACGTGTTTTTGTCTGTTAGACCTATCTTCATTTAATAGCATAATTTATCTATAATTTTAACATTATTTAATAAATAAATAAAAATTTACTTAGAAGATACAATTTTGCAATAGTTTCGTATTAGGAATAAAAACTCTGCAATTTAATTTTTCTATAGAAATAAAATTTTTCAAAGTATTTAATAAAAATAAAATTTTTGTGCAAAAAAATGATATAGAAAACAAAGTGACATTTCTATAGAAATCAAATTTTTTGATAAGATGTTCTCGTATTGATCTATTGAAATGAACTTTTGACAAAATATTCTAGAGAAATCAAATGTTGACATTTAATTTAGAAATAAAATTTTCCATAAATTCAATATAAAAAATGTCTTTTAAATAAAATAACATTATTATATGAGTCACAAAAATTTTATCAACAACTTCAAAATAAGATTTTTCGGATGGTATCTGGCGAATAAAGGTTTTACGAACAGTTTTATTTGAAATAAATTTCAGTTAATTTGAGAAAGGTTTTATTTAAAGTTCATTTGATTTTAACAATTTTTAATTTGAATTCTAATTTCTACAAAATGTTAGGTATCTTAAAGTCCATCTCATCCTTTCTACCTTATTTTGAAACCATTATAATATTGGGTTTATTGTGTATTCAATGAAATATCCTTTTTTTCCTCTATAACCTAGATAATAAAAAGACGCGCGGATTTATATATATATATTATTTTGGAGGTATACTATCGCAATGCACATAACCAAAGCAGCGTAAAAAAAGAACAATGCTACCGTTTTTTTGGTAGAATTCTACCCAAATGGTGGGCCAAACAGTGGCTTATCCAGCAAAAGAAAAACGTCAAAGCCCAAGTGGATTGTTTTCAACGATATCCCGAATGAAATCATGTGAACGCAATCACAGAAAGTATTTTTACGTTCGTGAGGTGTTTAACCATAGAGTTTCCGAATTTCCTGTTGTATAATATCGATAGTACCGCTTACAATGAAACTATCGATTACTATGGATAGTGCTATCGAATAGTTTGTACAGTTCTACCTTAAATTGAAGAAATTAAATTCAATAAAATAATCTTATAAATTTAAATAACTTTATTTTTTTAAATTTAATTTAAAAATGGTTTTATTAAAAGCATTGCAATTTAAATTTGTTTTAAAAAATTAAAATTTGAGTTAAACTTTAATTTAAATTAAAAATAATATTAAGTGTATTACAAATCATTAAATTGACATTATTTTCTTCCTTAAAATATTGTGTATCTCTTCTACTTAGTAACTACTCCTCCTATGTTGTTCTGTAATATCGACAAGACCCAATATCGTCTGCTCTTATTTTAAGTCGACAGATGTTGCAGCACTGTTGCTAACTGCACGAATCCAGATCAATTGTTTCGTGGTAGTGGTGTGATCTACATTGTGTTGTAGAAATTTGTACTCAGCGATTAGAATAACCATTTATATCTCTGATGCTGTAGGAGCGAGAGAGTAGTGGAGAACACTAGTTATGTGTTATGGAGAAGCACTAGCTGGAATTTAGCAAGTGCATCGGAATGTGACTGTTGTCAACGAGTCTCGTATTTTGTGGTTGTGTGCTGTGTTACGCCTCATGTTATGGTAAATAGCATAGTTTGACATTGGTACTAACATCAACTACGCGGAATAGTACGGTTTCGGCACTCATATGTAATTTAATTTTATTTAGTTCAATCTTGAGTTAAATTTAATAATCACTTACTGCCATCAAAATTTTAATATTTTTGTTTTAGTATCATTATTTCGAATGGCACCTTACTACATCCTTTCTATTCCCCTCACTAAATGGCCTATACTCTGTGCGTTGTAGATGTCATTTCTTGAAATACATATGACAGTAATAAGCATATTACTCATAGGAAACTGATAGCAATGACTGGAAGTAACCAATACTCCTATGTACATACTAATACAAAAAACTTTGCAAACAACATTGAAGTAGTTTAAGCCTTGAAAACACATTATAGAGATTATTCCTCCTTAAAGTTGCTCGAAACCGGAAATCTTGCTAATCACTATTGTGATAAATTACCACTCAAGACTGCACGCATTTATCAGCAAGAAACAATGTGAAGAACATCATCTAAGACCAGCCAAACAATTTAAAGAAATTTAGAATTATAACCAAAAGGATTTAACCAGGCAAATTCTCATATCCGAAAACGAGGGCATTTCGTTTGAATAGTATGTTCCGTAGCGATATTAAAAATTTCAATAAACGTTTAAATAGGGATTAACATTTTGGACAAAATGTTTCTATAGAAATAAAAATTTTGACAAAATTTGCTATAGAAATCAAACAATTT
The DNA here is from genome assembly GCA_003123925.1 of Haematobia irritans. Classification (NCBI taxonomy): domain Eukaryota; kingdom Metazoa; phylum Arthropoda; class Insecta; order Diptera; family Muscidae; genus Haematobia; species Haematobia irritans. Next base: position 15,006 of record PGFW01053220.1, on the reverse strand, counting down.
GACAATATGTTCTTATAGAAATAAAAATTTTGACAAAATTTTCTTTAGGAATAAAATTTTGACAATATTTCTTCTATAAGAAATAATAATTTTGACAACAATTTTCTATAGAAATAAAATTTTGAACCACATTTCTATAGGAAAAAATTTTAATTAAAATTCTCCTTATATAAAGAAAAATAAAATTGTGACAAAATTTTCTATAGAAATCGAAATTTTGAAGAATTATTTTCTATAGAAAGAAAATTTGGACAAAATTATCTATTAGAATAAAATTTGACAAAAATTTTCTATAAAAAAAAATTTGACAAAATTTTCATAAATAAAATAAATTTTGACAAATTTTCTACAGAATAAAATTTTGACAAAAATCTTCTTAAAAATCAAATTGACCAATTTTCTATAGAAATAAAATTTGACAAAATGTTTCTATAGAAATAAAATTTTGACCAAATTTTATATATTAAATAAAATTTTGACAAAATATTCTATAGGAATAAATTTTGACAAAATTTTTCTATAGAATAAAAATTTTGACAAAATTTTCTATAGAAATTAAATTTTGACAAAATTTGCTTTGAAATTAAATTTTAACAAATTTTTCTATAGAAATAAAATTTTACAAAATTTTTCATCGATGTAACATTTGGGCAAAATTTTCTATAGAAATAAAATTTTGACAAAATAATCTATAGGAATAAAATTTTGACAAAATTTTCGATAGGAATAAAATTTTGACCACATTTTCTATAGGAATAAAGTTTTGAGCAAAAATGTTCTATAGAAATAAAAATTTTGACTAAATTTTTCTATAGAAATAAATTTTGAAAAATTCTATAGAAATACAAAATTTGCAAAAATTTTCTATAGAAAAATAAATTTTAAATCAAAATACTTTGTACTATAGAAAATAAAATTTTACAGAAAAATTTTCTTTAGAAAATAAATTTTCGACAATATTTTCTATAGAAAATACAATTTTGACCAAATTTTCTATAGAAAAAAAATTTTTAGACAAAATTTTCTCACATGAAATAAAATTTTGACAAAAATTTTCTATAGAAATTAAATTATAAAAATAATTACAAAATTTTCTATAGAACCAATTTTGACAAATATATTTCTATGAAGAAATATATCAAATTCTAGAACCATAATTTGACAATATTTTCTATGAATGAATCGAGGAACAAATTTTAAGGAAGAATTTGACAAAATTTTCTATAAAAATAGAAATTTTTGATCGGCAGAATTTCTATAGCAAAGTAAATTTTGACAACCAATTTTCTATAGGAATAAAGTTTTAATAAAATTCCTCTAATAGAAACTAAAATTGGTGACAAAATTTTCTATAGAAATCGAATTTTGAGAATATTTTTATAGAAATGAAATTTGTGACAGAATTATCTAATAGGAATAAAATTTGACAAAAATTTTCTAAAAAAAAAATTTTTGACCAAATTTTTTAATAGAAAAAAAATTTTGACACAAATCTTTCTACAGAAATAAAATTTTGACAAAAATCTTCTAATAAAAATAAAATTTGACTAAATTTCTATAAATAAATTTTTAGCAAAATTTTCTATAGAAATTAAATTTTGACGCAAATTTTCTATAGTAAATTAAAATTTGACAAAAATTTTCTATAGAAATAACATTTTGAACCAAATTTTCCTATAAAATAAAATTTGACAAATATTTTCTATAGGAATAAAATTTTTGACAAAAGGTTTCTATTAGCAAGATTAAATTTTAACAAAAATTTCTATAGAAACATCCAAAATTGTGACAATATTTTTCTATAAGGAATAAAATTTTTCCGGACAAAATTTCCTATAGAAAATAACATTTTGACCAAATTTTCGATAGAAAATAAAAATTTGACAAAATTTTTCGTATAGGCAAATAAAATTTTAAACAAAATTCTCTATAAAATAAAAATCGATAAAAATTTTCTACAAGAAATCGAAATTTTGGACAAATATTTTGACAAAATCTGTCTATAGGAAAAAAGATTTTACAAAATTTTCCTAATAGAAATAAAATTTTTGACAAAAATTTTCTTAAAAATAAAATGTTTGACAAAATTTTCTCTAGAAATAAAAATTTTGACAACAGATTGTCTATAGGGAATAAAAATTTTCTATAGGACATAGAATTTATGACAAAATTTTCTTCATAAAATTAAAATGTTTGATGAAATTTTTTTAGAAATAAAATTTGATAGAAATTTTTATTTAGAAATAAAATTTTGACAATTTTTATTGTTGCGTTGTTTTTTGGCTAAATTTTCTGCAAATTTTGTAGATTAGTATTTGGCTCGAGTGGTAACCGTGGAACAAAAAGTCGTCAAATGTCTTCATTTTTCCATTTTGGGCAGAAAAAAATCGGTCAAAGATTACGAAAAAAATCGTCCATTTTTGGCAATACTGGTCACTCTTGCTCTCTATGATCCGGCGTTAATTTAGGTTTTAATCGACGTTGTCTTTCAATAGAAAAAAAGTAAACTTCTCATTATGGCCATATGGAAATTCGATTTAACAAAAGCTAAACGTGAGTACTAAAACAAAATAAAATAATAATAATTAAAATTATTTTTTTTAGGATTATAACATTAATCCCTGTGAGAAAAAAATATATATTGGCATTTTGCTGTTAATTCAAATTATATTCAGAGTTTTGCTTCAATAGGGAAATTGTGTGAGAGCAAGCTAACTGAGAAACCTAGCCAGAGACGGGAGTTTTCCATTCCCCCAGTACACAAAGATGCAAATGCAGACAAAGGATATGGTAAAGAATATGGATATTTTTGTGAGTAAACTTAAATAATACGAAAAAGCTTGTTGGTATCTTTCGGGACCTTATGTTCTATTTATATAAATATTTGTTAAATTTCCAGGCAAGCGTCATTGCAATCGCAGATATTCCCTGTAGAAATTTTCATTACTGAGAAAATGTTTGCTAGGAGTCATCGGATGTAAACAAATACGTATTCAGTAAGTTTCTGCACGCACCAAGAGCTATCAAACAAATACAATAGTAAACAACAAACAAGAACAACAGAAATAGAAATAGAACAACAAAAGAATGGAATAAAAGGACTCTTATAAAGTAACAAGGGATTTTAAATAAAGTAAAGGCATGCAGGACGAATGAGAGAGTAAGACTGGTTTCCATAGTGGTCATAATTGAATAAGCTAATATATCCATATTGTAAAAGAAGCTATCATAATTACACTTTAAAAAAAAAGAAAACAAATTAATGAAATTAAGTTTAGAAAAAAAATTAAATAATTTTTTTCTAACTTCGTTGCAGATGTCATTCACTTTCACCAAAGATAACTTGGCAAAATACTAAAACCAGGAAACCTCATTTATTTTTTTTCATTCTCCTCGCTATGCATTTGACTCATCTCTCCATGTCATTGAAGCTAAAGCTTAGAACTCATGAAGAGAATGTTCGAGAACATTGAAGATATTGCTACTCACAATATGAATGTATTGGTGTGTATGTTAGTTTCTGCATCTTGTATGTCATCTATAAGATATCTCTTATTTTGGATGGGGCTTAAAAAGAAATAGTAAGAGAGAGCGAGAGCGAGGGACACTTGAGCTCGAGTGCAAGTTACTGTAGTTGTGCAATAGTTCCATGTTGCAATAAGCTATTGGTGGTACTTAACAACATTGATAGTGGTAGTTTGGTCTAAGTGGGTGTACTTGGAGATAGTATTGTTATCACGTAATAACAGCCATTATATTCTACATGAAATTCTTTTTAGATGTTCACACATACATACATATATATGTTGAAATTTTGTATAAGAGTAAATATGAATGTAGGGAGTTTGTTTTCGATGTATGTGAAGTGTGATACCTGTTTCTTAAGGGTGTATAACTCTGGTTTTGAAAACTTCAATAGGATTTTTTTAAGCAATTCAATTTCAAGATATTTAATGTACCCAAGAGAATGTTCTCTGATAAAACGTTTCTTCAATTCTTATTCTAAAGATGATTTCATATATAATATTTCTTCATTTCATACTGTCGTTTTCATTTTTTACCCAACATAGACATTATCTCACGGTTATTGGCCTTTATATTTGAGAAAGCATTGGATGTGAAATAAGGATTGTATTGTGGTTGATACTATCGTTGAGTCTTATTACATGACAGCTTTACGTTTGTTTTGGTTTAGGATTTACAAGTTAAATTAAGGATGATCCAACTCCTAGAAAAACGACACTATCTTGAGATATCTTGTACTCAAAAAAAAAAAAAATATGTGGCAAGTATTTGGAAAGCCTATTCAAAAGAAGAAGTAAAGTATAAAATGATTGTGGCAAATTCATACCACAATTGAAGAGAAATTTAATCTTATGGAGATAATTTAAGAAAATTTAGTAGTTGCGATTAGGTTTCTATAGAAATAAAATTTTGCAAAAATTGTCTATAGAAATTAAATTTTCTAAAAAAGTTCTATAGAAATAAAATTTTGACATAATTTTCTATATAAATAAAATTTTGCGAAAATTTTCTATAGATAATATACATATAAAAATAAAAATTTTCAAAAATTTTCTAATATATATAAGTATATAACATTTTCTATAGAAATCAAAATTCTTGCACAAATGTTCTACAGAAACACAATTTGGCAAAAATGTTCCATATAAAATAATATTTTGATATAACTTTCTAAAGAAATTGAAAACTTTTCAAAATTTTCTTAGTAGAAAATTAGTTCCTCTCACAAGAAAACACAATTTGATGGCCAAGTTGCGGGCCAATAATAAATAACATTTTGACATGAACTTTCTAATAGAAGTAATATGTTTTCAAAATTTTCTATAGAAGTAATATTTTGACATAACTTCTATAGAAATAAATTTTGGCAAAAGCTGGCTACTATAGAAGAAACAAAAAAAAAAAAAAAATAATAATAATTAATATAATAATAATAAATAATAATAATAATAATAAATAATATAATAATAATAATAATAATAATAATTAATAATAATGAATAATAATAATAATAATAATAATATAATATATAATAATAATAATACAATAATAATAATAATGAATAATAATAATAATAATAATAATAAATAATAATAATAATAATAATAATATAATAATATATAATAATAATAATAATAATAATAATAATTAAAAAATAATAATAATAATAATAATAAATAATAAATAATAATTAATAATAATAATAATAATAATAATAATAATAATAATAATAATAATAATCAATAATAATAATAATAATAATAATAATAATAATAATAATAATAATAAGTATATAAATAATAATAATAATAATAATAAAATAATAAATAATAATAATAATAATAATAATAATAAATGAATAATAATAATAATAATAATAATAATAATAATAATAATAATAATAATAATAATAATAATAATAATAATAATAATAATAATAATAATAATAATAATAATAATAATAATAAATAATAATAATAATAATAATAAAATAAAATAATAATAATAATAATAATAATAATAAATAATAATAATAATAATAATAATAATAATAATAATAATAATAATAATAATAATAATAATAATAATAATAAATTAATAATAATAATAATAATAATAATAATAATAATAATAATAATAATAATAATTAATAAATAATAAATAATAATAATAATAAATAATAATAATAATAATAATAATAATAATAATAATATAATAATAATAATTTCAAAAATACAATTTTGTAAAAATTTTCGATAGAAATAAAATTTTCAAAAAATTTCTATAAATAAAATTTTGTATTGAAATAAAATTTTGAAAAATATTTCTAGTGATATAAAATTTTGCAAAAATTTTCTATAGATATAAAATTTTGCAAAAATTTTCTTTTGAAATAAAATTTTCCAGAAATTGTCCATTGAAATAAAATTTTCCAGAAATTGTCTATCGAAATAAAACATTTTCACAAATTTTTCTACAGAAATAAAAATTTTGCATAAATGTTCTAATCAAAAAAAAAAAAAATTATAAAAAAACTTTCAATAGAAATAAAAATTTGCCAAAATTTGTGTATAGAATTTTTCTATAGAAATAAAATTTCTACAGAAATAAAATTTTTATGTTCTGTAGAAATAAAAATTTTTACAAAAATTTCTTATAAATAGACACAAATTTTTGACAAAATTTTCTATGAAAATAATGTTTTTTTTTGTTTTGTTATTGTGTGGTTTTTTTGTTTTGTTTAATCGTTGTTTGTTTTTGTTTTTGTTTTGATTTCAGCTTAAAACCAATGTATTGACTAAACTAAAGTGTAGCTTTAACTAACAAGACAACAGTTTTGACAAAATTTAGAATAGTTGCAAACATATATTAGCAAAACACTTTTGTAATCCTATTAAGTATGCAAATTTGATCTTAATTACATAAATTGTAAAATTTTTCAAATTTTCATAGAAAAAAATTGCAAAATTTTATAAGAAATTAAAATTCTATAGATATACAATTCTGCCAAAATTTTCTCTAAAAATTAATTTTTTTGAATATTTCTATAAATAAAATGTTGCAAAAATTTTGTATAGAAATAAAATTTTGCGAAAATTTTCTGTAAAAAATAAAATGTTGACAAGATTTTCATAACATCTTTTTCTACAGCAATAGAATTTTATTTAGAACGAAAACTTTGCAAAAATTTTCTATAAAAATAAAATTTAGCACAAATGTTCTATAGGAACAAAATTTGCAAAAATTTTTAATAGAAGTAAAATTTTCCAAAAATTGTCTATAGAAATAAAATTCTGCAAAACTTTTCGATAGAAATAAAATTTTGCAAACATGTTCTGTAGAAATAAAGTTTTGTAAAAATTTTCTAAAAGAATGAAACTTTGCACAAAAAATGCTCGTGAGAAATAAAATTTTGCAAAAATTTTCTATAGAAATAAAATATTGCAACAAATTTCTAGAGATATAAAATTTTGCAAAAATTTTCTATTGAAATAAAATTTTGCAAAATGTCCTATATAAATAAAATTTTCGAGAAATTGTCTATAGAAATAAAATTTTGCAAAAAATTCTTCATAATTTGAAATAAAATTTTGCAAACATTTTTGTAGAGATATCAAATTTTGCAAAAATTTTCATTAGGAATACAATTTTTCAAAATGTCTATACAAATAAAATTTTCCAGAAAATTGTCTATAAAAATTAAAATTTTGCAAAAATTGGAAACGGCAATTTTTTACAAATTTCAAAAACTTTGCAAAAATTTTCTACCTCAAAATAAAGTTTTGACCAACATTTTCATAACATAATTTTTATAGAAATATAAGGTTTATTTAGAAATAAAATTTCGCAAATTTTTCTATAGAAATAAAATTTCGCAAAAATTTTTCTATAGAAATAAAAATATTGCAAAAAATTTTCTAGAGATATAAAATTTTGCAAAAAATTTCTTTAGAAATACAATTTTTCAAAATGTCCTATACAAATAAAATTTTCCAGAAATTGTCTATATAAATAAACATTTTCACAAATTTTCAACAGAAATTAAATTTTGCAAAAATTTTCTACATAAATAAAATTTATAGAAAACTTTCTATAGAAATACAATTTTGCAAAATAAATACAGAAATAAAACTTTTATTTTCTCTAGAAATAAAATTTTTACAAAATTTCTTATGGACACAAAATTTTGACAAAATTTCTATGGACACAAAATTTTGACAAAATTTTCTATGGAAATAACATTTTGACCAAATTTTCTATAGAAATATAGTTTTGCAAACATCTTATTAGGTCGAAAACTTTGTGTTAATACCTATCTCATTTAATATCATAATTTATTAGCGATTTTATAAAATAAATAAATAACATTTTACATAAAATTTTAGGTGGAAATAAAATTTCGAACAAAATTTTCTATAGAATATAGTTTTGCAAACATCTTATTAGGTCTAAAACTTTTGTTTTGTTAGTACCTATCTCATTTAATAGCATAATTTATTATAATTTTAAATTATTTAATAAATAAATAAAATTTACTATAGAAATACAATTTTGCAAATAGTTTCTATAGGAATAAAACTCTGCAATAATTTTCTATAGAAATAAAATTTTTCAAAGTATTTATATAAAAATAAAATTTTGCAAAAAAATTATATAGAAAAAAAGTGACATTTTCTATAGAAATAAATTTTTGATAAAATTTTCTATTGAAATGAACTTTTGACAAAATTTTCTAGAGAAATCAAATTTTGACATTTAATTTAGAAATAAAATTTTCCATAATTTCAATATAAAAAATGTCTTTTAAAATAAATAACATTATTATATGAGTTCACAAAAATTTTATCAACAACTTCAAAATAAGATTTTTCGGAATGGTATCTGGCGAGATAAAGGTTTTACTGAACAGTTTTATTTGAAATAAATTTCAGTTAATTTGAGAAAAGGTTTTATTTAAAAGTTCATTTTATTGATACCAATTTTTATTTGAACTCATTAATTTCTACAAAAATGTTAGGTATCTTTAAGTGCTCTCATCCATTTCTAACTTTATTTTAAACCATTAATATTGGTTTATTGTGTATTCAATGAAATTATCCTTTTTTTCCCCCTATAACCTAGATGACATAATCAACATAAAAGTATGCAATCACAATTTTTTGTGATTATTCATTTGCATTTTAGTTTTTCTGTTTTCAAGCATATACTCCTCATCATCCTGCTTTTAGGAGTGAATCTAACTACAAATTGATATATTAGTATTTTTAAACTGAAATGCCATAATATCATTAAAACTTTATTAGCTGTGGTTAAGAAAACAGACAGACACCTGAAGACGACCATCATAATCATGAAAGAAGAAAACAAAAAATT
>PGFW01053218.1:1165-15964 GCA_003123925.1 Haematobia irritans | reverse complement strand
TCGATGCGAAATTGAATTAAAATTGTATTCCAAATTTTAAGATTCATTAAATTAACGAACATTTTCCGACATTTTTGCATTTTATTTACCATTTACGAAATGCATCTTTCTCGAAAAGACAAATTTAACTAAAAGTAAATAAAAAATCTTAGGCGCCAGATTATTCCTATTTTAACCACCCTGTAATTCATTCTTATTACTTTTGAGAAGTGTACGAAAAACTTCTCCTGTTTTAGTTTAGAATTGAACTGATTTGTATGTCATTGAAATTAAGTTTACACAATTTTTGAGACATACTTGGAATAAAGAACAAATCGTTGGACTGGGGAAAATTTCTTACAAAATTTTAAAAATAAATTTTTTAGCATCAGTTTTACAACACACTGTTTTCTGTGTATATCCCCATCATATCCAATACCCAAAATATTTATTTCTATAGAAAATGTTGTCAAATTGTATTCTCTATAGAAAATTTTATTTCTATAGAAAATTTTGTCAAAATTTTATTTCTATAAAATTTTTTTCAAAATTTTATTTCTATAGAAAATTTTTTCAAAATTTTATTTCTATAAAATTTTTTTCAACATTTTATTTCTATAGAAAATTTTGTCAAAATTTTATTTCTGTAGAATATTTTGACAAAATTTTATTTCTATGGAAAATTTTGTCAAAATTTTATTTCTATAGAAAATTTTGTCAAAAGTTAATTTCTATAGAAAATTTTGTCAAAATTTTATTTCTATAGACAATGTTGTCAAAATTTTTTCTATAGAAAATTTTGTCTACATTTTATTTCTATAGACAATTTTGTCAAAATTTTATTTCTATAGAAAGTTTTTTTTCAAAATTTTATTTCTGTAGACGATTTTATCAAAATTTTATTTCTGTAACAATTTTTGTCAAAATTTCTTCATCGAACATTTTATCAAATTTTTATTTCTATAGAAAATTTTGTCAAAATTTTATTTCTGTAGAAAATTTTGTCAAAATTTTATTTCTATAGAAATTTTGTCAAAATTTTTTTCTATAGAAAAATTTGTCAAAATTTTATTTCTATAGAAAATTTTGTCAAAATTTTATTTCTATAGAAAATTTTGTCAAATTTTATTTCTATAGACAATTTTGTCAAAATTTTATTTCTATACCAATTTTATCAAAATTTTATTTCTATAGAAAATTTTGTCACAATTTTATTTCAATAGAAAATTTTGTGAAAATTTTATTTTTATAGAAAATTTTGTCAACATTTTATTTCAATAGAAATTTTTGTCAAAATTCTATGTCTATAGAAAATTTTGTCAAAATTTTATTTCTATAGAAAATTTTGTCAAAATTTTATTTTTATAGACAATTTTATCAACATTTTATTTCTATAAAATTTTATTTCTATAGAAAATTTTGTCAAAATTTTATTTCTATAACAATTTTGTCAAAATTTTATTTCTATACACAATTTTATCAAAATTTTATTTCTATAAACAATTTTGTCAAAATTTTACTTCCATCGAGCATTTTATCAAAATTTTATTTCTATAGAAAATTTTGTCGAAATTTATTGCTATAGACAATTTTGTGAAAATGTTATTTCTATAGAAAATTTTGTTAACATTTTATTTCTATAGAAAATTTTGTCAAAATTTTATTTCTATAGAAAATTTTGTGAAAATTTTATTTCTATAGAAAATGTTGTCAACATTTTATTTCAATAGAAATTTTTGTCAAAATTTCATGTCTATAGAAAATTTTGTCAAAATTTTATTCTATAGAAAATTTTGTCAAAATTTTAAATCTGTAGAAAATTCTGTCCAAATTTTATTTCCATAGAAAATTTGTGTGTTGAAGAGGCATATTCTGCAAAATCTACCATTTTTAGTAGAATTCTACCAACTGTGGCAACCATGCCCAGAAGCCAGAGTTTTACCCTGATTTGCTTAAAATTTTGCACTAGGAGTACTAATTATAATGTCGTCAATTGTGACAAGTTTAGTTGCTATTGGTTATTTAGATATAGCTTTCATATATATTTCGACTGTCTTACACTAATACGACCACAGAGGTCAAAGTTGTACTTTGAATTATGTGACATAATTTTGGTTAAAGTCGATTCAAATTTAGATATAGCTTCTATGTATATCTTTCGCCCAATATGGATTTGATTCAAATTTCGCACAAAGAATATAAATTTATTGTGTTGGTGAAGTATTCTAGAATTGCTAAATTAGGTCCCAGAAGCCAGATTTTTGCTATTTTATTTTGTTTTCAAATTTTACACCCAAGATTCAATTGATGGTATTGCCAAGGTAGCCAAATTCATTGAAAATCGGTTCAGATTTAGATATAACCCTTCATATACTATATTTTTAAACTGATTTAATTCATTGAAACTAACCGAGACGCAAACTTGGGAAGGAATATGCGTAAAAAAAAAAATAATATATTTTTTTAAATCTAACTCCAATTGATTGTATTTTACACGGAGAAAAAAATTATACATTGTCGAATTTGACCCAGATTGATTCAAATTTAGAAAAACGCCATATATTCCTGATTACGGTAAAAAGTTAACGATGATTTCCCCAGACATTCACCGCGATCGGCGCTTATCCGATTTAAAGTATTTTGACAGGTCTATAGATGATAGAAGTATAAAAATGTTTGTCCAAATCAGGTTCAATTTAAAAAGTATTTGTATTGGGAATATAAACCTTTATATAGGCTTCCCAACAAAGTTTGAAGGAGTAGAGATGGTATCGAAAACTGTAGATCATACAAAGGTATGCGGTTTACAAATTTAAAATTTAAAATATAAACGGCCCGCCTCCTTTAGACTTTCCTTACTACGCTTTTCCAGTACTTGTAACTTTTGGTAATATAATTAAAAATTTCTAACTCTTCGATAACCTTCTGTAAAAGTTCAAACTCTTTTTTGCACCCAAGCTCACAACCTTTCCAAGTGTTCATATAAAAGCACTAAACCTGAGGTACGATTTGTAAGAACCTACAGACATTGTTGCCGTGAAGAAACAAAGTGGTTTTCAATGTTAGAATGTCATGGAATTCCAAAAGGCAATAAGAATAGTGGGAACAAAGATAGACGACCTGTAATCTGCATTAGCCGGCAAAAAATTAAACCACATGACCATATGAGGCCATTCAAGTGATTAAAAGTCTGCCAATAAAATGATGGTTGTACCTGCCTGATTGTTGTTATTTGTCACTGTGTAGTAGCTACTGTTTTAAGTAGGTAGTAGTATTTGTTGTTGTAACTACTACTTATTGCCCGCTTGACCACTAATTCTTCCTTGTGCGGTAATTCCTTTGTGTACTGTAAAACTATGTACTTTCCGCCCACATCCCGTTTTGTGTTTGTGGCTAATGCAATGATATTGGGCTCTACTCGTGGCAATGTCATTTGTATTAAAGTATCATGTCTTAGCGTCATGTACGTGAGAGAAGTTGCTTGCTTGCTTGTGATGCTTAGGTTGTGTATGTGTGTGAGTGAAGTGTCTGTTTGGAGAAAACTGTGATGTAAGTGAGCTTATAGAGAGACAAACCGCATTTAGCAAAACATTCCATCCTTGCACAACCAATTCAAACACACTTCACAGGTTTCATGCCACAATTAGCCGCCCCAACAGCTTAAGCACCTACACATTCTCATTAACATACCATACACGCTATGCCAATTCGCGTTTACATTCATATATTTACACATCCCTTCATGATAAACTAGCAAATAAGGAAGTATTATCACAAACTTCTCATGAATTCTTCTTCTCTTCTTTTATAGCGTTCTAGTGTCCTACTGCATGCAGCACTTAGAATGCAATTGTAATTCATCACTCTGCACGCCTTTGCCATTCACCAGAAGTGGCGTGAAAATGCCACCACAATGAAGAAAAACATTGGCAAAATGACTAAATGTCTTAGTTTGCGAATAAATGACAGTATCTCTTACCTACCTTACCCTTGAAACCCAAACTAGCAAAAGCACGATAAGACATCCCGCAGTGTTGAGTCAGAGAGCGTTTTTGTTGATTGTTGGGCGATGTAAATAATCGCGTGTCATATATTGCGCATCATTGCGGGAGGATATTGTAAAGCACTTTGGATAAATAGTGTCATCAACAAGTGGACAAAATCTCCCAAAACACGAAAATATTCCTTAATGATGAAATATGGAAATCAGGATAGATGAGTAAGATGATGACTACAATACAACACACAACGAAAACATACTCTTCTTCTAAACGAGACCACTATATGCATCTTTTCGATACGACGTTTTAGCAACAATCTATAGACTCAAAATTGAAGTTGGCTAATGCAGCTAAGGGTGAACACAAATGTTAACTAAACACAGTTATATAACGGCCGTAAGTAAAAGTTCGCAAGGCCGAAGCTTATGTACTCCACACTTGCGATTGTGTAGAACACTTCTACTAAGACTGTCAATCCACATCAATTACTTGGGTTTGCGGGTAACACTTGCCGATGGCAAGTATCTTAAAACTTCACTAACAGCCGTAATAATACAACATAGTCACATACGTGAGTATATATTAAGACTAAAAAGGCCGATTAAATACGTATATATTTAAGTTTAAAGTTTTGCTATAGGAAATAAAATTTTTGACAACATTTTCTATAGAAGTAAAAATTTGAAAAAATTTCTATAGAAATAAATTTAGATAAAAATTTTTACAGAAATTTAGAAAATGTCTGACAAAATTTTTATAGAAATAAAATTTTGACAACAGTTTTTTCTATAGAAATAAAATTTTGACAAAATTTTCTATAGAAATAAATTTTGACAAAATTTTCTATAAAATAACATTTGACAATGTTTTTCTATAAAATAAAATGTTGCGTAGATCATTTTTGGCTCAATTATGAACCGATAAGGACCAATTTTTTGTGTGATTGGGGGATCGCCTATATATAGCTATAGGACCGATATGGACCAATTTTAGCATGGTTATTGCGGCCTTATACTAACACCACGTTGCATATTTCAACACCGGATCGGAATGAATTTTGCTCCTCTAAGAGGCTCCGGATAGTACATTTGCCCACAATGTAATTTACTTTTTTCCAGTGTACACACAGGAAAAAGTATTTTGCGACTTCAATTACGAAATTAATTAATATCAATAATTTTTTAATTAAATTGTCCGTGATAGAAACAATTTCATCGTTGGCGTCAACCAAAAAAGTTGTTCCAATTAAATATATAATTAATAGAATTAAATTATTAGATTTTTTATTTGTAATAAAGTGCATAATTTGTAGTGGATATAGGACCCCTCGATTTGCGAGGTCCTCTTACTCAGTGTATCATTTTCGTTCGTAGACCGCCATGAAAATCCCTAATGTCACTTTTCCTGATGGTACTGTTAAATGACCTATCTAGAAGTGCAAATGTCCGCTTTATAAGAGGCAAGCAAAATAAACATAGTTGGTCTTTCAATAAACTCTGCAAACCGATCTTTTTGTGCTTCAGTGACATACTCATATGGTGAAAAATAGGTGTGTTCTGCTGCCTACTTAAAAACTTTCAGAGGTAAGGTGAACGCGAGTTATCTTCATTTGACAAAATGCACCTACCCTAGTTTGGTATAACTTGGCCTAATCAATACCACTAGTAGAGAAACAAGTATATACGCCGTAAGTTCTGCAGGCGAAGCTTATGTAACCTTCCCACTCATGGACAGACCGTATGAAAACTGTATTCTAAAACTAGCATCCGCTAATCGGAATTACCTTGGGTTGGCAGCAACGACTTTGCCGATGGCAAGGTGCTCCTTTGAAACCTCCTAACAACGTCTTCTAAAATGGTAAGTTAAGTCCGTTGGCTATATACGAAGTATATATACGAGGGGCGCTTCGGAACACTTCTTAGCCTTATCAATGAAAGCGAGAATAGTTAGTTTTTCAAAAATATTCTTGTATTTTTTCTAATATAATCATCTGAAATCTTCAATACACTTTAGTCAACGGTTTATCTAGCGCAATTTCCTCATCCCTTGACTTCAAAAATCAGTTTGTCCTCAAGGTCTTCAAACAATAGAGTGCTTACAACTGTAATTGCATCTTCATTTGAGTTATTTTTTAGATTTGGGAACAACCTAAAAGTTCAATGGGAGGCTAAATCAGGGAGAATTAAGGTGTGTGGGTCAGCAAAAACTCCTACTTTAATTCGTGATCTTTAGCCATTGTTAAAAAAACACTCTTTGAGCGTTGGTGCTTGTCTCTGAATGAAAAAGTTATTTTTTGTGTGTTGTTCACAGAAAAAAGTGAATAATTGAATCAAATCACAAAAATTGTGAAATTCAATTTATTTTTTAGTATTCTGGTTTTCTAAGCATCATGACGAAAATTATCATAATCCAATTCACCCAAATTGTAAACGGTTTGTCAATAGACACAGCTATATTTCAAAATGAATAATATTCATGCGTTGAGTATGAATGCTAATGTGAATTTGTCAAAAATATTGCAAAATGACTAAAGTACTCAATCAAATACATTCATTATTTGACAGTATAGTAAAGTGTTTTCACATTACAGTCGTAATTTGAACTGACGTACACATGTTAAATAGAGATTTTCTGTAAACCTTATACAATTACTATTGTAATTGGTTTATTACGTATGTTAATCAATTTACCCATCTTTCTGTTACTGATATACTCTATATTAATTTAAGAAACACTTATACAAATACAGCTCTCTGAATAAAAAGTCTGTTGTAATGTCTTTTTATTATATAAAAAGGAATTGTGTACAATTCATGCAAAATATTAAATGAAAATATACAGGCCGCGAATGTCAATGTATTCGCGTCCCGAATAAAATTACAGAATATATTCATTTATAAACTCGATACGTATTTAAAAAGGCATAATCACAAAGATAAAAAAACAGTTTTGAAACGTTATCTGCTCATCAACCCTGCGCGGTGATGCGGAATCCTTCCCAATACTTCCTCATTTATTTTGCGATTTAGTTTAGCGACCAGATCACCTTGCTCTTTTCTGTAATACAAACACATCCTATTTCATTTTCAAAGTTTCGAAAAATATTCTGCAAAGGGTCAGGTATATCCAACATGATTTCACTCTTCTGTCTGCTCTTGGAATGACAAAATCCTCTCGGAAACCCCAGCTGTTTTCGATAGCTAAACACGACTTGCCTCCTAGGCCCCACATAAGATTTCCTGACAGTCCGCGTGCTTATATCATCGACCAATTGAACTTAGTGCAATCTTGACGTGTATCCATGCGAACTATATGCACACAACAAAATAAGAAGAATATGGTAATTGTATATCTATATTCCCAAAGCATTATTTGCGCCAAGTTTTTTAAATCTGTACCCAATGGTTTAGGCACTGGTGTGTAAGTGTGCTACTTAACAACGAAAGACAAATCATGTTCGAATAATTTTATTAAAGATCTCTTCAAGCGCGAATTTTAAGAATATTTTTACGAACGTAGAAATATGTACTAAATATATGTAAATTAACTTTCCATAGTAAAAGTTTGTGCTGTGATACTTTTCGTCGTGATCTCCGACTAATAGGCGAAGTCCGCAGAATGTCTCGTGAAGTGCAATTTGTTGTAGAACCGTATAATCGTCTTCTAAAAGTTGTGTTTTGCGTGACGGTACATGTGAGTTATTTGGTACTTTGAATGTGCTTGAAGAGAGAAACATGAATCTCTAACCAACAACGCGTCACGCCGTTAGACCTCACAATGGAACAACATGTTCATTTTTTTACGAGAGAGGATTCTTTCAGTGTAGTTTCAAAAAAACGACGCTTGACCAAAAAACTGGCTATTACTAGATTAATATGGTACTTACCTGCGATCCAGAAATACAATATGGTGCGACCAAAAATTTAGTAAAATGTTAAACATTTCGAATCGCAGGGTACCGATACCTACGACGGGCTACTTATTTGCGTGTAGAATTTCGACCATTTTTTGAAGTAGATTCTTAATAATAGACAATTAAATGGACCATTTTATTGTTCTGTATTATTGATTTTATTTCGTTACGGAATGCAGCAACGTCATAAAACATGGTTTATCAGGCAATTCACGCGATCATACTTAATCAATAACTTGCTTAGTATTTTCATGTTTGACCTTAAATAAAAAATCGTATTTTGATATATTATAACCCATTTCACCACTACTGTGCGTATCAGGGCTATCAAATAAGCTTTCGATAGCAGTTTGTATGGTAACGCCAGGTAACGAGAGAAGATTCACTAGACAAACCTACTTGTACGTGAGTAAACGACCGACGGATGCAGGCGCTTCTAGAAAGTTAATCTCTTCAATGAGTCGATTCCAGCCACTATTGTTCCGTCTGTGTCGCGTGTCCTGTCGTGATCTGTTTCTGTCTGTCTGTCTTTGTCAGTCTGTCTGTCTTGTTCTGTCTTGTCTGCTCTAGTTCTGCTCGCGTCCGTGCTGGTCTGTTTGATGATATATTTGTTGGCAAATGAAGCAGCTTCGCAGTTTCAGATCGGATTGTCCTAAAAATTGCGGTATAGCGGTCCTGTTTCGGACTCAAGAGACGATCCCTAATTGATTTGAAGCAAAAAAATCGGTTCAGATTTTAGAATTAGCTGGCCCTATATATATTTTTCACCACGGCGATCTGGTCATAATGGCGCTGTATATCAACCGATACTTTGCCGTCAAATGACAAGTCATACGAATACATCGAATATTTTATAAGGTATCCCGAAAAAACATTGCAAAATAGTCAGACCCAAATCGGTTCAGATTTTAGATAGTAGACGTCCCGAGTAATATAGCATTTCGTCGCGATTTCACGACTCAATATTGCCCACAGATGGTGGCCAAAACTCCAAATTTTTACGATATATGCCGACTGTATAGTGTTGCTAAAGTAGAACTTCTAGGGGTCCAGGTACATCTTAACACTACATATTGTTGCATACATGTACGTGACACATAGTATTTGGCAGCGTTGAACAGTCGCGCCTTTCGAGATTAGATAGTATACGCAATATGGGGTCCGACAATATATAGCCTCGTTTCGCCCGATTTACAATATCGTTGTACGCACAGAACTTCAATGTTAACCATGTCCCCGAGAAGGACAAATATGTATGACTATGGCTGGCGGCAGCGTTACCACGCCAATTGCAAGCGGGCCCGATTTAGTCGTGCAATGCCATAGGGAGAGTAGAAATAGCATTGCTTGGCACTAGTGCGTGAGTGCCAAATTGTTCATAATCGGTTAGATTTGTAGATTATACGGCCTCGAATATATATGCTTTTTCCTGTATTTCGATAACGAACAAGATATCCGTCTAAGATCACCAACAAGTTTTCCTTGTTAAATCGCCACTGCTTAGTCCTGAAAATTGTTGTAAAAAATTACTGCCTAATTCTCTCCTTAACTTCTAATACATAGTATATCTGAGCGATAAATATCGATATTAAACCCTGTGCGAAGTTTCTCCGTTAAAAAATTGCTTTCAGTATTTAAACGTTATACACATTTATACCCTTCACCACTACTGGTGGTACAGCGGGTATAATAAAGTTTGTGCATTGTATTTGTAACGCCAAGAAGGAGGTATCATAGACCAACCTTTTAGTATACGGATCGCGGCTTAGAATTAAATTCTAGAGTCGAGTTTAGCAATGTCCGTTGGGACTTGTCTTCTTTCTGAGCGTCTGTGCTGTTCTGTCTGTCTGTCTGTTCCGTCTCCCGTCTGTCTGTCTGTTGATGTATTTTTTGTGTGCAATGTTACAGCTTCGCAGTTTCAGTCGATTGTTTCTAAAATTTGGTATAGGGTCCTGTTTCGGCTCAAAGACGATCCCTATTGATTTGAAAAAAATCGGTTCAGAGATTTAGATATAGCTGCCATATAATATTTTTCACCGATTTGCGTCATAATTGGCGTTGTATATCACAGCCGATCTCCCTCAAAGACTTCAGTACATCCGAATATTTTATGGGTACTCGAAAAACTTGCCAAATTATCAGCCAAATCGGATTCCTAAGATCGGTTAGATGATAGCTCTCCATGATATCGCTTTCGTGCCCGATTTAGGACACATCATATTTGCACAGGGCAACTTTAAGTCCGATTTGTGTGACAGCTTTACTGCACAGGATGACGATTTAGCACAGGGGTAGCAAATTAGCATCGTAAACTATATGGTGCCAAAGAACAATTATGAGGTTGAAAATGCGGTTTCAGATTCGGGATTATATCATACCCAGTATATACGCTTTCGCCCCGACTTTACACTCAGTTATGACAGACAGAGGCCCAATTTTTAACGTCCGCATTTAGTTGAAAATTCTTTTTTTACCGACGAGGCGCGAGAAACGGTCAGGAAATATAGGCACCGCCGACGGCGACACCCTCACGGGACCAGCAGAGTGTCGTGCTTGAACTAGCGCAATTATGGAATTGAAATGCGGTATTTTTCAGATTTGGATAATATCATCCCATAATAGGCATTTCGCCCGGATTTACACTTCGATATGACCAACAGAGGCAAATTTTTTAACTCACCGATTTCGTTGAAATTTTGCAACACAGGGAAAGTAGAATAGCGATTTGTAAGCTTGATGCGTGCCAAAAGTTTGGTGAAATCGGTATCAGGATTTGGAATATATCTCCCATATGATGAGCTTTCGGTGTACCGATTTACACAACTGAGGCCGCAATATGACCACAGAATTCCAATTTTATTGGGGAACTGATTCATTTAGATTGAAATTTGCGACAGGGCAAGAAGTAGAATTAGGCATTGTTCGCCTGTATGCGTGCCAAACATTTGGTTTGAAATCGGCTTCAGATTTAGTTTAGCTCCCATATATTCGATGTTTCTGTTGCACTGAATACTTCGCAAAAAAAATGGTCAAAATACCACATTTCCTTTGTAATAATCGCCAACTGGCTTAGTCGAAAAAAGTTGTGTAAAAACTGACTCTTAATTTTGCCCTAGAATTCTAATAACAATATATATGGCGGGCGATAAATCACTAAATAAACTCTTTGCCCGAAGTTTCCTTAACAATTGCTTCAGATTTAAAATGATTTCCCATATTTTTTTTACTAACATGTGGTGTTCACTAACTTAGATGGGCATATAGCCGACTTAAATCTTTTGAGTCTATTAGATTTTTGTAAGAAGTCTACTCAACTATTCCTGTATCCAAGATTGCCTCGATGATTGATTTAAATTGTATGTACTTTGGGACAAACCTTTTATATATAGCCCCAACACATTATAAACGGATGTGATTATGGGATATCGAAACATTTAGATACTCACAAAGTGGTGCAGAGGCTTATAATTAGATCCGGCCGCCCCGACTTTAGACTTTCCTTTATTGGTTGTTTTCATTCAATTATGCAAATAATTGATTTTTAGTATTTGCTTCAGTTCTTTTCTGTGTAAAGTCCGCCAGGACGTACTTAAATTAACAAAATTTTTCGGATAGAAATAAAATTTTATTAACAAATTTTTCTCATAGAAATAAAAATGTTGACAAAAGTTTTGGCAACATTTTCTATAGAAATGAATATTTTAACAAACTTTTCTATAGAAATAAAATTAATTTATACAAATTATATCTTCGAGCTTTATGGAACAGAATAGTAAGATTAAGGAACATCGGTAAGAAGATCCATTGATGAACAGAACAACGCCAGATGTACCATCCACTATACACGCGCCTGGCATGTACATGGTTTCGCGATCCTGCGCGACTCGACACCCATTCTCCACAGCCGTCTTAGTATAGATCTGGCTGGAGAAGGGAATAACTCAATTTTGGGCTTTAGCCTAACTCCTTATGGCAAGAAAACATTATGGGAAATTTCCCGTCTTACTAAATTGAATCATCTTTTCTCCCACTGTAGCATCATCTTTTCATATACATCTTAGAGAAAATAAATTGTATAATTAGATATTAATGCATTTGGAGCGTCAATTGCTACTTGTTTCTCGAGGTATCGAGGCTGTCGCTAACAGAAAGGTATATAAAAGAAATAAACTTTTTAACAAAATTTTCTATAGAAATAAAAATTTTTGACAAATATCTTTTTTCTAGAATAGAACATAAAAGGTCTTGGATTAGATTATTTTTGCTCGAGTGGGCAAGCGCATGTATTAATGACTGCGATCAAGGACATAAGTTTATACCAGGTGTATTGGGGGACTCAGTATTATATAACTTATAGAACGATATGGACCATTTTGGGGGGGGGGGGGGGGGGGGGGGGGGGGGGGGGGGGGGGGGGGGGGGTGGTAGGTTGTTAGCGCCGATATAACATACTCAAACACCACGTTCACAAAATTTGACCGATCGGTATGAATTTTGCCTCCTACCAAGAGCTCCGGAGCGTCAAATCTGTAGAACGGTTCTATATGGGGGCTATATATATAATTATGTAGTCGCGATATGCGACCAATTCATGGCAGTGTGTTAAAGACCATAATACTAACACCGATGTTTGTATAAAAATTTCAACCGGTATGGGGATGAAATTTTTGCTTCTCCTTTAAGTTAGAGGTCCCGCAAGCCAATCTGGGATCGCGTTAATATGGGGCATTATATAAATTATGAACGGATATGGACCAATTTGTGCATGGTTGTTAGATACAGCATATACCACCAATCATGTCACCAAATTTACATGCAGGAATCAGGGATTAAATTATGTTCTCTTTGAGCCTCCGCACGCCAAATCTGGGATCGTTCTATATGGGGTATATTAATTCATGGAACGCCGATATGGACCAATGTTAGCATTGCGTTGTTAGAAACTAAATACCTCAGCAGCTCCAGTGCTCACCATTTCAGCCGGAATCGGATTGAATTGTTGTTGTCTTTGAGGCCTTACCGAAAGCCAAGGTCTGGGGATCGCGTTATTATATGCGGGTTAAATATACTAGATGTATATCGACGATGTGGGACAAATTTTTATGCGTTGTTTTGAGACCATATACCAACATCACGCTGTTTACCAGAATACGAGCCTAAGGATTCGGATTTGGAAAATCTGGGGATCGTGTTTTATATGGGGAGGCTGATATCATAATTATTGGACGATATGGACCAAATTTTAGCATGGTTGTTAGAAAACTATAATATCTAAAGCTGCCAGATGTACCCGGAAAATTTTCGGCCGATGGCATATCAGAAGACAATTTCTGTTTCTTTGGAGGGCTGCTCGTGAAAAGCCAGAGGTCCTGGGACTCGTTCTTAATATGGCGGGAAGCTATATATATTAATAGACCGATGGTTGGACCATTTTGCGGCTTATTGGTTGTTAGAGACCATCGTATGTAAGCAATCATCATTCTAGTACCCGAAATTCCTCCAGCCAGGATATCGGGATGAAATTTGGTTTCTGCTTTGATGCTACCGCGGCACAAGTCCAGATCTCCAGATGATTGGATGCGGCTTTATTGGGCTGCTATATGTATTATGGACCAATGCCCATGTGGACCATTAAATCTTTAGGCGATGTTGTTGAGAGACCATATGGCCAACGTCGATGTAGGCCTGCGAAATTTGTATTCAGTCCAGGATCGGGTATGGAAATTTGCCTATTTTTTTGAGGCTCGCACGCCAAGTACCTGTGGGAGTCTGTTTAGGGTACTGGCGGTTCCTACTATCATTACTTATTTTATTGGATGTCCCAATGTGGAGCCGAACATTGCTTGCATGGTATTGTTGAGAGGACACTGCACTATAGCCGAACACCATGCTTACCCAATAAATTGTTCATGGCCGGAGGCGTCGGATGGAAATAATGTGTCTTCCTCTCTTAGTCAGCGGCCTCTCCAGCAAGCTAAATTACTGTAATGGTCCGTTTATACTGGGGCGTATACGTACAAGTTGAACCACGATACTATCATGGGCCCGATTTGCCACATACCTACTCTTGATCACCATACATCCAATAGAAAGAATACATACTTCGGTGAAGTGTTGCCGATATGTGGTTCACAAGTGGCGCATAAAATAGTGTTGCGTTTGGCGCATGTTAGTGCGACGATTCTCAACAGCAGACGGGCTTCCTTGACGGTACGGTAACTGAAACATTTGCTTAAGAGTCGACATACTAGAATTTCATCACGACCAACAATTTACATTATACGTGTTATGGGGGTCTTAGAACATACTCTTCGATAGTGTTCACACAGGCGAATGCACAAAGCTTTAATATACCCCCCATCCTATGGTGGAGGGTATAAAAATACGTTCCACAATCGTGAACGGAAGGTGACAAAATGAAACGAAATTTTCACAAAAAATCAAAACTGAATATTCACGATTTCATGAACGGCATTCGTTTTTTTTGCCCATGAAAAATCTTAAGTCTTAAAATGCACCTCCGCCGGTGATGCAATTTGGTAAGGCGACCGTTAACGCGTTTGGTGCAAACAACATAGGTTCGAGTCACGGTAGAGAAAATCTTTTTTTGGAATTTTGTTTATAAATTACGTTTTCAGATCATGAAAGTTGGTTGTTGTTTTAACAACACATGGTGTCATTCAATCGTTGTCATATTGACACCGCCAGTTCTCCGTTTGACACAACATTTGTGATGATTCACTTTGAATCGTTTTAAACGAAACGGATCGTTTTAAACGAAACGGATCATTTTAAAATGAGTACATGGTTCATGGTTTTTTCTATGAGTGAAGATATGACATCATATAAGATGAAAAATAAAATTATCTTTTTATACTATAATATCCTGAGCAGATCAAAACCTTT
>PGFW01053217.1:8737-20746 GCA_003123925.1 Haematobia irritans | reverse complement strand
TTTTTTTTACATTAATTTTTGTTTTAAATTTTGTAAAGCTGTTGACTGTAAATGCGACAAACCAAACTATTGGACAAGTTGCATGAGAACAATTCCACGTGGCTAGAGTGTGTATATGTATGTGTAACTAATTCAAGTATTTTTGGTTTTAGAAACGTCCATTATTAATATACGTAGTTTCTTAATTATTTCAAAATTGCTATAAATACTGTGAAAACTAAACAAATGTTATTATTTAAAAGTTAATGGCTTGGCTGCTCATAATCATTTTTAATCCAAAGCGATTATAAATTTTACGTAAAAAAATGTACACAAAACAAAGAACAAAAATTACGAGCAAATTTCGTTAAAAGTAAAGAAATTTTAATTACAAGAAAGTTTACTAATGCTTCCAGTATTATTATAACAATGTTCAGTGTTTATCAATCGTATGGTGAATTCCGCCTAGGTCGTAGTACACTCCAAGACGAAGTTTGTGAAAGTTGTTCAAAATCTGTTGCAGTTTCGGAAACCATTGATGCTTAGGCATTAGTGGGACCATACATACATACATTCAATATGGCAAAACAAAATTTCGCGTTGGATTTCACACTATTTGGGTCACACAAATAAGGAAAGTCTAAAGTCGGGCGGGCCGCTTATAATATACCCTGCACCACTTTGTATATATACATCTGGAAAAAAATTTTGTTAGACTTCTACAAAATTTCTGGACTTGTCTTGGGGCGGAACACAATGTTAATAAAAAATATGAGAAATATTTAATTATAAAGCCATTTGTAGGCAACTTCCCAAAAGTACATTTATGATTTATATTATATTTCTATAGAAACAAAATCTTAACAAAATTTTCTATAAAAATAAAACTTTGACAAAAGTTTTCTATAGATATAAAATTTTGACAAAAGAAATACAAATTTTAAAAAATTTTCTACAGAAATACAATTTATAAAAAAATTTCCAAAGAAATAAAATTTTTAAATTATTTTCTTTCGAAATAAAATTTTGAAGTTTTCTATAGAAATAAAATTATGACAAAATTTTCTATTAAACTAAAATGTTGAGAAATTTTTCTATTGGAAATAAAAATTTTGAGAAATTATATTCGAAATAAAATTTTTTGACAAAGATTTCCTTTAGAGATAACATTTTTGAAAAAATTTCCTTAAGAAATAAAATTTTGAGAAATTTCCAAAGAAATAAAATTTTTACAAAATTTTCTATAGAAATAAAATTTTTGACAAAATTTTCTATAGAAATAAAATTTTGACACAATTTTCTATAGAAATAAAATTTTGACACAATTTTCTATAGAAATAAAATTTCTATAAAATATTAATTTTGATAAAAAATTCTATTAAAAAATAAAATTATGACACAATTTTCTATAGAAATAAATTTTTGACCACAATTTTCTATAGAAATAAATTTTTGACACAATTTTCTATAGAAAATAAATTTTGACAAAATTTTCTATTGATATAAAATTTTGACACAATTTTCAAAAAAACAACAACAATTTTCTAAAATTGTTGTTAGCCTGATTAAGGAATATGATTAATATAGTCATTGAAAAGAAAACGCCAGATACAAATCTATACACGCCTGAACTGTACATGTTTCGATTCGGGCGAATTAATCTTTCCACAGCCTTTAGTATAGATCTGGCTGGGAGAGATAACTCAATTTTGGGTCTTTATGGAGGAAACATTTGGGAATTTTCCTCTTACAAATTGAATTGAATTGAAATGATTCAATTGTGTAAGAGAGGAAATCCAAATGTTTTTTCCATAAAAGAGTAGCATAAAGAGCCCAAAAATTGAGTTATCCTTCTCCCAGCCCAGATCTATTATCTTTAAAGGCTGTGGAAAGATTAATTCGCCCGAATCGTAAAACATGTACAGTCCAGGCGTGTATAGATTTTGTATCTTGGGCGTTTTTCTTTTCAAATGACTCTTATTAATCATGTTCCTTAATCTAAATCTGTCCATAAAAGGCTCGATTAATAATTGTTAAAAATTAGATTTTATGAAAAAATTTTCTTTGGAATAAAATTTTGACAACAATTTTCTATGGAAATAAAATGTTGAAAAAATGTGCACAAAAATAAAATTTGAAGAATTGATTTTCTATAGAAATAAAATTCATGACACAATTTTCAATTAGAAAAAAAATTTTGACTAACAATTTCTATGAAATAAAATTTTTTGACAAATATTCTATAAGAAATAAATTTTTGACAAAATTTTCTATAAAAATTAAAAAGTTTGATAAATTTTCTTCGAAAATAAAAATTTTTGACTAAATTTTCTATGGAATAATAAATTTTGGCAAAATTTTCTATAAGAAATAAAATTTTAAACAAATTTTCTAAAAAAATAGAATTTTGATAACATTTTTCTATAAAAATAAAGTTTTGATAAAATTCTTTCGGAAATAAAATTTTGACAAAAAATTTTCCTAATAGAATAAAAATTCTTGACTAAATTTTCTAATAGAAATAAAATTTTGAACAAAAATATTTCTAAAAAAATTAATATAATTTTGATAAATTTTCTATAGAAATTAAAATTTTGAATATAATTTTCTACAGAAATAACATTTTGAGAAAATTTTCTACTCGAAATAAAATTTTTGACAATATTTTCTATAGAAAATCAAATTTTGACTAAATTTTCTTATAGAAAATAAAATTTCATAAAATTTATCTATAGAAATAAAATTTTGACAAAATTTTTCTATAGAAATAAAATATTTTTAAAATGTTTCTATAAGAAATAAAAATTTTGACAAAATTTCCATGAAATAAAATATTATGACCAAATTTTTTAATAGAAATAAAAAATCTTTGAATTTAATAAAAAATTTAACATTTTAGAATAAATTTTTTTTCTTAAAATAAAATCAAATTTAGAAATTTAAAATTTTTACATTCCATAAAATTCAGTTTTCTATAGAAATAAAATTTTTGAGCAATTCTATAGAAATTATTTCTGAAAAATTTGTGGAAATAAAATTTGACAAATTTTCTATAGGAAATAAAATTTTGACAAAATTTCTATAGAAAGTAAAATTTTGACAAAAATTTTCTATAAAATAAAATTGTGACAAATTTTCTATTAGTAAAATTTACAAAAATTTTCTATGAATCAAAATTTTCTAATAAAAATACAAATTCATTTAAAATTTAGAACTTATGAAAAATTTTGACAACATTTTCTATAGAAAATAAAATGGTTGACAAAATTTCTATAGAATTAAAATTTTTGACAAATTTTTCTATAAAATAAAATATGTTGACAAATTTTTCTAATAGAAAATAAAAAAATTTGACAAACCTTTTCTAATTTGGAAATAAAATTTTGACAAAATTTTCTAATAGAAATAACCATTTTTTAAAAAATTTCCTATAGAAATAAAATTTTTGACAAATATTTTCTATAGAAATAAAATTTTGGACGCAAAATTGTTATATTAGAAATATAATTTTAACAAAAGATTTTCTTATAGAAATAAAATTTACAAAATTTTCCATGCCAAATAAAATTTTTTTGACAAAATTTTCCATGAACAATTTACTATAGAAATAAGAATTTTCTACTAGAAATAAAATTTGGCAAAATTTTCTATGGAAATAAAATTTGACAAAATTTTCTATAAAAATAAAAATTTTGGACAATTTTTCTTTAGAAATAAAATTTTTGAAAAAATTTGTTTTACAAAAAATGGTCTACGGAAACAAATTTGGCGAAAAAAATTCCTATCGGAAATAAAGTTTTGACAAACATTTTTATATAGAGATCAAATTTTGACAAATTTTTCTATAAAAATAAATTTTGGCAAAATTTCTTAGAAATAAAAATTTTTGGACAAATTTTCCTATTAGAAATAAAATCTTGACAAAAATTACCTAAAGAAATAAAATTTTTGATAAAAATTTCGATGTGGGAAATTAAAATTTTTGCCAAAAATTTTCGATATAAATAAAATTTTCACAAAAATTTCCTATAGAAATAAAAATTTGACAAAAATTTTCTATAAAAATAAAATTTTCTATAAAAAATAAAATTTTCTATAGAAAATTAAATTATGAACACAAAGTTTATATAGGAAATAAAATTTTGAGCAAAATATTCCTTATAGATAATAAACTAGAACAGTTCACACTCACTGTGTACCGACAAAGGTTAAAGGAATATTTCGATATTTGATTCTTTAACTTGATTAAACTATACTCCCCCCATATCAGAATATGTAACAAAGAACAAATCCTACAGTTTCTAAAACCCTAAGCCATATTCCATAAGATCAATTATTTGAGATTTTATTATTCCGTATGAAAGTCGATTGTGGTAAGAATTTATTTTACGCATTGGAAATGATAAAACATTAACATCAAAGTTATTAAAAATCAAACAGAAAAGTTAAGATCAAAGAATAAAATCATTGGTCCTATTTTCACATGCTCCCATAAGGCAATGCGAAAATATTACATCAAAGGACCATCCGGCAATTTTGGAACTAACCAATGCTGGAAAATGTATAAAGTTTGAACGTTATACCACCAGACAGACATTGTTAACTATTATCATTAATTGTCCATTATTTAAAGAGGATTTGCTAATTGTTGCTATTGCAAATGCATGCTTACTCTATTTTGGTCAAAAATTTACGAAAATCCTTTTTAGCAATATGATAACGACCCTGGAATCGCATGTTTATTTTCACGTTTATTTGGTTTTTCAAAACACAAACTATCAAATTTTCCACACATCTTTCCACAAACATAACTGGTCTACCGCACTTAATTATTATCACATATCTGTCTCTACAATGACGTCGGAAGGATTCTTATGCCATAATCTAACTGTCCGCACAAACATGACGTTGGAAAAAATTTCCCATTGTCTTTAATTCATTTAGAGATTTTGTCTTATTTTTGTATTGGTTTGAATTCAATTCTATGCAAAAAAAGGAATGCACTTTGAAATGTATTATCAATCCCAAAAACAAAATCCTAATGCCATTGCAGCTAATTTAATTTAAATACAGCGCCTGAGGATATACATTTTGATGTTTGGCCATATATCTTGCCCTTGGATTTACGATAATTTCAATGTGCTTGTTGTGTGGGCATTTGCGTGAAATTTTAGCTAGAGAACCTCTTATGGATACAATTCCACGATAGCCTTTTATTGCGTCACTTTCACATTCGTCCAGTTTAAATAAGTTTAACATAATCTTATGATAAAAATCCGTATTTAGGTTAAAAATAAAAACGAAAAATGGGTCGATATTTATAATAATAGCAACTACAAAAAATTAAATTTAATATTTTTTCTGAAAGTTGGAATGAAATTTAATAGACCTAACCTTAAGTTAATATTATACCACCCGACTATTTGAAAGGTGACTGGTTTATCACATCTAACTATGTCCGGTCTGTCTTTTTGTTAACCACGCTACAGCCTTTTAAAATGCAAGCTTCATTTGCACAAACTCTTTTGTCTTGCAAGCTGGGCCTATATTGGTCCATGTTTCGAATAGCTCCCATATAAAGGGATATTCTCCCGATTTGAGTTCCGTAAGCCTCAAAATAAAATACCGAATATTTCGAGAAAAATTGTCCCAAAAACAGTATTGAAGCACTGGATACAACCATTTCGGCCAGCGCGGTCATGGAATTCCCAACAGGACTAAAAGCACGCGTTCGACCAAGAATGGCTCTTAAAAAAGATGTGCTTTCTGATTTCTACCGCACAATGGCCAATGAAATTTTCTGCGGTTCTTTTATTAAAAAAGGTTCAATTCAAGCAGATAAATATACTCAAGCTTCTTGGTTCTCTAGATTTTCGGCACTGACTTTACGGGAATATGTTCGTTTTCATTTCATTAATTTTTTTGATTATTTCAGGAAAAGTATCCCGAAAGATAATGTGATTTTCAACTCGAAAACCGAACATAGTACTCACCTTTAGTATTTATTTTTTACATCCTGTAAAAGGAAGAGGGGAAAGAATTATTTTTTGCGTGTAGAGTAAGTTTGACTCTGTATACGTTTTGGGATTAGAAAATATCGCCAAACTGAAGTTTTATGAATTAAGATAACAAGTATTGTAGTTTGTCTAAATTTTATAAAAACAGCAGATTTTGATCAAATTATCTATCAACGGAGATCATTACATTAAGAGTAGCTGACACGAATTGTTACCAAATAAAACCACCATACATTTTCTTTGTGTTGTATATATCTATGAATTCCAAATAACTAAAATATGTGGATATATCTAAATTTTAGAATCTATTACATTTTGGCTCTGATCATGATCACACTTGAAAAAATATTGTTATGAGCCGCAAAGGATTTTCTTGTTCTTTAAACTACGAATGCGAGTTTGGTTTAGAGCCAAAATTTTCGCCATTTATATTAATACACAATTTTCTTATCCAAACTGTCGACAAACATTTTAAGAAAATGTCCTTGGATGTTAGGAGTTCGTTAAAGTAATACAAATAAATGTGTGTGTTGAACAGCAACAAATATGAAAGGACTACAGCCAGTGACATAGGGTTTTTAACCTTTATTTATTTATTTTTAGTCCCGTCGATGATTTCTGAAGGAGATCGAAATATCGAATTATAACAAATAAAACACAAAATAAAAATAAAACTTTGACCTCGAGCTTGAATTTACAAAAAAAAAACATAAGGTATTCGACAAAGAGGTCGAAAAACAAAAACAAAAAAACTTAGATAAATAATCTTTATTTAGATTAGTTTAATTTTTTTAAATTTATTATTAAATGTTTTTTTTAAAGTAAGTAAAGTGTCTATTTTTATTAGATTGTTAAACTGAAAAATCATCGAATAAATCCCCAAAGGATTGTGAAAAATTCGATTAATTTTGATATGTAAATTATTTTTTTTTTTATTTATTTATTAAACTTTATAGTAAAATATAAAAAGTTAATAGAGAATCAATCTAGCATTAGCTACTTTTTTTGAGAAAAAAAATCTATTAGGAATAAAATTTGGCAAAATTTTCTATAGTAAATAAAATGTGGCAAAATTAGCTTATAAAGTTTTTTGTAGAAATAAAATTTTAAAAAATTTTTTAAAGAAATAAAATTTTGAAGAACTTTCTTCTAGAAAAAAGAAATTTAAAATTTTTACTATTAGAAAATAAATTTTAACAAATGTTTTTGTAAAACTAAAACTTTAACTAAATTTTATAATAAAGTCAATATCTGTAAAAATTTTTAATTTTTCGTTTTAGGTCATACTTATCAAAAGTGTCCCTAACATCCCCTTTTGTAGAATTAGTAACTTTTTCCATGTTGGTGCAAGCCCTCAAAATATTAAACTTAAGCACCGTTAGACAATATCAAGGGATTACTTATTACACCTAATAAATTGTCGCTATTAAGCAGTGATCATAAATAAAATAAATAAACTTATAAAATTAATTGTTGTTTTTTTTTTTTTTGGTTTCAGCGCTTTAAAACCATGCACTTGACCTAAACTAACAAGTGTAGCTTAAACCAACAGAGGAAAACGAATGTTTTCAAATTTATTTGGGCCCAAAGCCCATATAGACTGGCAAGATGGTGGATGGACGGCACGTTTCGGGACATCTACCACATTTCCTCATCAGATCTCTTACTTGCCAGCAAAAACTATCAACCAATTATCAGAATAAAAATTCAGGCAGTTTCATTAACCCAACAATGAACCACACTTTGAACCTTTCCGAAAAAAACGGTTTTAATTCGATAGCTGGCTTTATGCCGAAATAATTCGTACAAAACATCCAAGTCTTCTTTTTTCCTTGCACGTCAAATCATCGATTGAGTGCAGTTGGCTGGGTTTATTTTAGCGGCTGCTTTTTTTCTTTCTTTCATTCAATTTGTTTTGTTATTGTTTGCTTTTGTTCTTTAATCATTGTTGTTGTTGGTTTTTTTTTATTTCAGCTTAAAACCCTGCATTGACTAAATAATAAAACATTTCTTTCGAATATACTTTTTTTCATAATAATCACAAAAAATGTGATCAAAGCTTAAAACTAACATTTAAATTCTCTTAAAATAATCTTTCTAATATGCTTTTTGCTCGAGGATGTGTGGCAAAACCGTGGGCCTATAAAGCTATTTCATGTAATAACAAATGCCGCAGTTTTTAAATCCAAATTATAACAGATAATTCCATAAGAAAAAATGTTTTCTAAATTAAAAAAAAAAAACTTTAAACCTAAGATGCGAAATCCTCAAAATATGTATTAGCTTATATTTTATCTTTACTCCAGAGATTCAATATCTCAGTTTATTTTAAGATTATTTCTTTAAATCAAAAATATTTTTAAATATTTAAAAAAAAAATTGCGTAACCTTCAAAGAAATAAAATTTTTACAGAGAGAAGCAAATTTCAAAGAATAGTTTCCTAAATTTAAAGAAAAACGGAAGCATTGTGACTTTCTTTTAATAATTAATCTTTGTTTTAAAGAAGTTTGCCCCTACTATTAGCGTAAATTGATATCCTAAAATTTTAGGTTGCATAATCTCATTTCATAATGAGGTCAACATCTTTTTTTCAGTGTAGATTTAAAATTGGGGCTTCTTTTCGAATATCTTTATTTTGAAGAAGGCGCTTGAGTCGAGCTGTTAATTACCAATTTCTCAATGTGAAACTTCAAAATCTTTTAAGTGAACACACAAAAAAAATTCTTTCTGATTCAAATCACGAATTAATTGACAATTAATTTTTTATATTGAAAATGTCGGTTCAGATTTAAGATATAGTCCCATATATATATTTCGTCCGAATATGGACTTATATGGCCCCAGAAGCCAGAAGTTTAACCCTAATTTGCTTTAAATTTTGCACAAGAAGAACAATTAAGTTTCTATCAGTCAAGTTGTGCCCAAATTTTATTGAAATCGATTCAGATTTAGATCCAGATAGCTCCATATAATATCGGTCGCCCGATTTACACTCCATATGACACAGAGGCAATTTTTCTGCTCTGGATTTAGTTGATAATTTTGCACAGGATTAAAATTAGCAATTTGTTAGCTTTATGCGTTGCCAATTGGTTGAAACCGGTTCTCAGATTTTAGATATATCTCCCATATATAGCTTATTCGCCGATTTAACACTCATTGATGACACAGAGGCCAATTTCTTGACTCCGATTAGTTGAAATTTTGCACAGGGAGGTATAAATTAGATTGTAGCTATTTAGTTGCCAAAATTTGGTGAAATCGCGTTTAGATTTAGATAATAGCTTCCATATATATATGGTTTTTTTGATTTTCGACAAACATGGTCAAAATACTCCAACATTTTTCCTTGTAAAATCGCCACTGCTTAGTCGAAATGTTGTTAAAAATGACTCTAATTTCCTAAAACTTCTAATTACATATATGATCGAGCCGATAAATCATAATAAAACTTTTGCGAAGTTCCTTAAAATGCTTCATTTATTTAAATGTTTCCCATATTTATACCCTGCGCCACACTGCTGGAAACAGGGTATTTATAAGTATTAGTTTGCATATGTTTGTAACACCAGAAGAGACGAGATAGACACATGGTGTCTTGGCAAAACGCTCAGGGTGGGTCCCTGGAGTCGAGATATAACCATGTCGTTGTCCGTCTGTCAGTTCCGTCCGTTCATGTCTTGTGAACACATTTTTTGTGATCAAAGTCTAGTCGCATTTAAGTCCAATCGCCTTCAAATTTGGCACATGTTCCCAATTTGGGTCAGGAATAGCAACCCTTATTGATTTTGGAAGAAAATCGGTTCAGATTTAGGATATAGCTCCATATATTCTTTCGACCCGATATGCAATAATATGGATCCAGCAGCCAGAGTTTTTATACCAATTTTGCCTTGAAATTTTGTACAAACATAACACTTAGTCGTAATAGTCAGGTGTGAAAAATTTGATTGAAATCGGTTCAGATTTAGATATAGCTCCCATATATATTTCGCCCGATATGCACTAATATGGACACAGCAGCCAGAGTTTTATACCGATTTGCTTGAAATTTTGTACAAACATAACACTTAGTCGTATAGTCAAGTGTGCAACAATTTGATTGAAATCGGTTCAGATTTAGATATAGCTCCCATATATATTCTTTCGCCCGATTATAGCACTTATATGGACCAGAAGCCAGAGTTTATATCCCGATTAGCTTTGAAATTTTGACACAAGGAGTTACAATTAGGTAGTATAGTCATGTGTTGCCAAATTTGATTGAAATCGGTTCAGATTTAGATATAGCTTCATATTATATTTTTCGCCTGATACTGGACTAATATGGCCCCGAAGGCCAGGAGTTTTTGGCCTAATTTTGGATTGAAATTTATGCACTTTAGGAGTACAATTTAGTAATATAGTCATGTGTGCCTAAATTTGAATTGAAAACCGGGATTTCAGATTTTCATAGATATAGTCCCATATATATTGTTTTCTGTGATTTCGACAAAAATGGTCAAAATCCAACATTTTTCCTTGTTAAATCGCCACTGCTTAGGTGCGAAAAGTTGTAAAATATGACTCTAATTTTCCTAAATTCTAATTACATATTAGGCGAGCGAATAAATCATAAATAAACCTTCGATTAAGTTTCCCTTTAAAATTGCTTCAGTTTAAATCTTTCCCATATTTTTTTACTAAAATTGTGTTCCACCCTAGTGCATTAGCCAACCTTAAAATTTTGAAGTTATAGATTTTGTAAAAGTCTATCAAAATTCTGTCCGAAATCGAGTTGATATATTAAATTGTATGTATTTGCGCGACAAACCTTTAATATATAGCACCCAAACACATTTGACGGAGTTGAGTATAATATCGAAAATGCTGGATCTAGAGAGTGGTGCAGGGTATAATACTTAGTCGGCTCGCCCGACTTATTAGACTTTCCTTTTACTTTGTTTTTTACTAACATTGTGATTCCACCTAGTTGTATTAGCGATTAAATTTTTGATGTCAATAGGATTTTGTAGAAGTCTAATGAAATTCTGTCCGGATTGGAGTGATATTTAAATGTATGTTATTGGGACATAACCTTATATATATAGACACTTTAACGGATGTGATATGGTTATTCGAAAATTTAAGATCTACAAAGTGCGTGCAGGGTTATAACATAGGTCGGCCCCGCCGACTTTAGACTTTCACTTACTTTGATTTACAATTGACTTTAGTTTCATTAAAAGGTTTAATCTGTTTCAATTAATTGATTAATTTAAAATGGTATTCAACTTTAATCAACTTTCTTTGATTGGAAATATCTTTTGGTGATATTTTTTTCTTGTGAACCCTTAAACATCGGGTGGACAGATTACCCTGAAATTTCCAGTCAGTTTACTTTTAATTCAATGTTACATCTAAAGAAAATAAAGCTAAGCAATTAGGAAAAATTGTGTTTATTTTTGTTTTTAATTTTTTTTTTTATATTTTTTTTTAATATTTTTGTTTATAAGGCTTCGTGTGTTTAAAGCATTTAAACATATCTTCTTATAAGCTATTTAAACATAGGGGAAAATTTACATATGTACATATTTTTAATTATTAACATATTTACAAAACAATTTTAACAAAAACACTATAACAATATAGATTTCAATCCATATGCTGATCAATCAGACAATATCAATAATATCATCAGGTTCAGGGCTAGAAGCATTCGATGATAGAGTAGAATCGTAGGATTCTTCTTTTTCTCGACGATCTCGGCGCTCACGGGCACGACGATTTTGAAACCAAATCTTAACGCGGGTATTGGTCAATTCCAATGAATCGGCAAGTTTATTGGCATCTTCGGCACTCAAATAATTCGAAGCTTTGTAAGCACTTTCCAAAGCTTGCAATTGAGTGGGTGTAAAAGGTATACGGGGTAGGCGACCAGGAGTACGTTTGGCAGGTCCTTGACGTAGGGTTCCTTTTGAGAAATAGAGAAAAAAGTTAAGAAAATGATTAGAATTTTAAAATTCGCCACAC
>PGFW01053216.1:0-10494 GCA_003123925.1 Haematobia irritans | reverse complement strand
CTGTAATTTTAAAAAAATGTCCTAATTTAAATGGAAGGATTAGGTTAGTTTAGGTGGCAGCCCGAATGTATCAGCTCACTTAGAACATTAAGTCCATTGTGATACCACATTGGTGAACTTCATCATCTAAAAGGATAATTAAATGAAATCGGAATATGAATAACTTCGAAACCATAACTCGTATTCCAAAAACATATCTACTAATTTGAAAAATATTTCACCACAATCTACAATTAAAAAAATTTTAAAAATTAGCAACATACTTTCCTCTTTTAGGTTAAGCTAACTCATGTATTATAGTGATCGCATGGTTTTAAGATACCATCAAAAACAATAATAATTTTATTTATATTAAAATTTATATATATTTGTTTTTTTCATATTGGACTTTGATTTAAATTAAAACAATGGCGTTGACTAGACCAACATATAAGGGTAATTTAAGCCAAACAAAGAGAAATTTTTGTCAAAAATTTTATTTCATGAAATTTCCGAGAATTTTATATTGTTAACAGATATATTGATCAAAAAATTTTAATTTCTATAAAAACTTGGCAAAATTTTTTTCTAATAAAGAATTTTGGACCAAATTTTACTCTGCAGAAAATTTTGACAAAAATTCTTAAATTATTAGAAATATTGTACAAAATTTAAAATATTGAAAATGACAATTTTATCTCTATAGAAATATTTTACAAATTTTATCATAACTCAAACTATCTGCGTACAGAAATATATGTCCATTACCGATTCCATTTCGAAACCCCTTTGGGAAATATGAAATTTCCCAAAAATCCCTAAAATCCCTAATCGCCATCTTAACCTCAGTTACCATTTCAATCCATACATTTCTCATTCGTTTCGTATGAAACAATAAAACGCCATAAAGATAAACTGATAGATAAGAACAGGAAACATCACCTCCAACAACGCCATTGTAGGAGGAGGCGAATTATTTTTGGAGGTCTCTTTAGCATGACGGCAGTCGCTGTAGAGCCGAACATTTTCAAAGGGAAAATGCAACGTCAATGTAACGCCCCATTAAAATTCAAAAACATCAAAACTAAACAAATGTAAACAAAAGTTGGTGATGAAGATCTCTGGACATGTAATACACAACGGAGGAAGAAATATGAAAAAAATAATATTGCCACAAAAATAGCCTAAATCTAACTGTAAACAGCATTCGGAACTTTTTGGTGAAGAGCTCAAACGATCCATGTTCTTCCTCCATCCATGGATAATATAATTTGAAGTATTTTTACTCGATGTAAAAGAATCGTATGAAGATTAATGCCAATGAGAATTGGGGTACACACCTCCACGTTATGTTTAAAGCTGCTGCAGCTGCGCTATATATGTTTCACACCCCTTTCATGGACAGGTAACAAGTAAGACAATAACAACAATAAAATGTTAAGTATAATTTTGTGATTAGGTTAATATTCCAAGGCAACACTTTATTATAGTTATACACCATGAAAGGATCCAATGTTTATACAATACTGACAGAATCGAGCCATATATGTCGAAAGCTAAAATGTCTAAACTTTTAATGCAAGGTAATTGCCTATTCGCCAACAATTTCGTTATATGATAGAATTAAACTAGGTTAACGCTTTAAGTATTAGCTACAAAAGGAAGAAACATTGTGCAAAAATAAAAAGATTTTTTTTTACCTCCACCATAGGATGGGAGTATATTAACTTGTCATTCCGTTTGTATCACAGATCGAATATTGCTCTAAGACCCATAAGTATATATATTCTGGGTCCCGGGTGAAATTCTGAGCGAATCTGAGCATAGTCGTCTGTCTTGTTGAATCAAGCTTAACTCCGAAGAAACAAGCTATCGACTTGAAACTTGGCACAAGTAGTGTGTTATTGATGTAGGTCGGTATGGAGCCACGGTGGTGCAATGGTTAGCATGCCGCCTTTGCATACACAAGAGTCGTGGGTTCGATTCCTGCTAACGTACCGAACACGTGAAATAATGTTTTTCAGCGGGTGGATTATCCACCTCAGTATGCTGGTGACATTTATGAGGGTTTCAAAGCTTCTCTAAGCGGTTTCACACTGCAATGTGAACGTCCGTTCGACTGTGGCTATAAAAAGGAGGTCCTTGTCCATTGATCTTAACATGGAACGGCAGGCACTCAGTGATAAAGAGAGAAGTTCACCATGTGGTTCGAAGATGGACTGGAATAGTCTAGGTGGGCCTGATATCATTCGGCCTGCCACAATATACAGACAACTAGGTAGATGGTAATTGGGCAAAAAATTTTGGGGCGCGCGGCCATATGGTCCATTTACGTATAGCCCCTATAAACGGACCCCAAATGTTGGGCTTGCGATTGCGTCCAAGAGAATCAATTTCAATTTCCGACCGGCTGAAAGTTGGGTACATGGTGGTTAGTATAATGGCGCCTATAAATGCATAGATGTGGTCCATATCGATCCACTTTGTACGTATAGGCCCGCATATAAACGACCCCCAAATTTGGCTTGGGATTTGCTCTAAGAGAAGCAAATTTCATCGATTCTGGTGGTTAACAACGCATGCAAAAAATGGTCCATAATGGTTCATAATTACATATAGCCGCCATATAAACGATCCGCCCGATTTTGTCTTACGGTGCCTCTAAAGACCAATTCATCCGATCCGGCTGAAATTTGTTACATGGCTGTTAGTAATCATGGTCTCTAATAAACATATCAAAACTGGTGCCCATATCGGTCTCAATATTTATATAATATAGCCCCATATAAAACGATCCCGAATTTGGCTGCGAGGGCTCTACGAGAAGTCAAATTTCATCCGATCCGGCTGATTTCGGTAACATAGGTGTTGGGTAATCTATATCAATACAGATTCAAGTCTATGTTTGTTTATTTGTTTGTTTGTTGATGTTGTTTGTATTTCCGAGTTGGCTCCGAAACGGCTTGAGAACGCGATTACTTTGAAACTTTCAGGGAATCGTAGGGGGGCGTTATGGTGGTGATAAAATAGGGTACCTAATTTTTTTGACACCTGTCGGCGGAGCGGGACTCCCTTTGTCGGACGTTTTTTGAAAAGTGGACGGCAAGGTTGACTGATTTTGCATTAACTTTTCATTGAAGGTTGGGTTTTGGCATCTAGAACAAAATCCGCTACTTTATATTTGATATTGGTGGAGGAGGGGGACCTCGCCTTTGTCATTTTTTTTTAGGTACAGGTGAAAAAACTAAAATTCTCTAAATATCTGAGGATTTACAGAGAAATGCCGGTGAGGTATGGAATTAATACTGGGGTACTGATGATTTCATTATGGTGGTCGTGGGAGGTCCCCCCCTTGCCTAGTGTTTGAAAAAACAGTAATTATGAACAAAATTTGCGATTGCTTGAAATTTAATTGAAGTTGGGGTTGGCATCCGCATACATATTGTCAAGTGTTTTGGTCGGGAGGGGCGCCACCCCCTTTGGCCCGACTTTTTTTAAAAGTACAGTGAAACAAAACTAAACTCCCCTAAACACATAACTGAAATTTTACGGAACAAATGGGGTGAGGTTATTGTAATTTAAAATTTTATAGGTTCCTGATTTTTAATAAAGAATAAGAAGGGCATGGGAGACATCCGCTTCCTTAAGTACATACAGCAGAATACAATTAAAGCTTTAAGCTGAGTTACTTAAAATTTACAGAGGACTGGTGAGAGGTTAACGATATTAATAGTTGATACCTGATATTGAATGGATAGAGTGGTCGCCCTGTCTTAAGGTTTAATTTGCTTGACATTGTTCTGGGACGTTTTACAAAAGGATACGCTAGATCACTTTTCGATATTTGGTCGGGGAGGGAGGTCCTCCCTCTAAAAAGCTGCATAAAAAAACAAAATTCTTAAGTTTTCCTTGAAATTAACAAAGCAAGTGGGGGAAAGGTTATGAACGAAGAGGCAAACTTACTTGCCAGCACTTGAAGGAAAGTTTCAAGAAATTTTCAGAGGAAAAGTTAGGGCGTGCTATTCACTACGGTGTTGTCGATAGTTGGGAAAGTGACTCCTTTTAAAAACAATAGAGGCAAAATTTCACGCGCATCTAACTGTGAAAATTTACAGGGAACGTGGGAGGAATGGTGATTAAATGTATACATGATTTTTAAATTAGTTATCATGATTTTTCGATAATCTTTAGGTTGGGAAGGGAAAATTGAAATAAACTTTTGTCGATTTACTTCGATAGAATTTATAGGGACCATTGAATAGTTTGGAAATTAATATAGGTACGTGATGCTTCGATATCAGGTCGGAGTAGAGCGAGGTGGGGAGAGGGGTTCTCCTTTTGTCGTTTTTTTTTTTTTTTTTTTCTTAAATTGAAATGTAGAGGGTTTTCCGTAAATTGGGGAACTCGTACAATAATTTTTATGAAATATTTTTATCCACAGGCTTTTTTTAGTAACATAACTTAATTGTACGATGAAATTGGCATGCCAAACGTAGAGGGTGGCATCATTTTCAACGATTTTAAGCCAATATTAACTGTGGTAATTTTCTTACTACTTTTGCTTTTTTCCGATTTATTGGATGGGAAAAAGTAAGTCTTTGTAAATGTTGGTTATAATGTAGTGCTTAATTTTCATATATGTTGAGGAGAAGATATCCTTTCCTCTGACAAACCAAATTCTCTGAGTAAATGATAGAAGATTGTCAAGCTACTTGAGATACAGAGCTATTATTAAAACATTTGGAGGGAGAGGTACACTCTCACGAATCTTTTTAAGACGAACCGTTTTAATATGCATATCCGTCGGTATTTGATACCTATAAAACGAAAAAGCACGTAGTACAAATACCTTGGAAGGACACCGCGACAGCGGCCCGCGTACGCTAGTAGTTCAATATAAAGCTAAAATCAAAAGAAAATGTTTCGTATGATTCCCAAAAAAAGAAGAATGACCTACTGTATGCTTACAAGGCGCAATGATTTGGCGCCAAGATTATTTATAAGGATGAGAGGTATAGTTAACTTGTCATTGCCATTTGTAACATCGAAAATATTGCTCTAAGACGCCCATAAAGTATAATATAATTCCTGGGTCGTGTGAATTCTGAGTCGATCTAAGCATGTCCGTCCGTCCGCACCGTCGTCTGTTGAAATCACGCTACACTTCCGAACGAAACAAGCTATCGACTTGAAACTTGGCACAAGTGGTTGTTTATTGAATGTAGTCAGATGGTATCTTCAAATGGGCATTATAAGTCCATTTTTACGTATAGCCCAATATAAACGGACCCCCAGATTTGGCTTTGGCGAATCCATATAAGAGAAGCAAATTTCAATCAGATTCGGGCTGAAATTATGGTAAAGTGGTGTTATATATGGTCTCTAACAACCATGCAAATTTCTCGTCTGATCCGGCTGAAATTTGGTAGCATGGTGTAAGTATATGGCTTCTAACAACTATGCAAAATTGGTCCACATCGGTCCAAATTATATAATAGCCCCATATAAACCGATCGCCAGATTCTGACCTCCGGAGGCCTCTTTGGAAGACCAA
Source organism: Haematobia irritans (assembly GCA_003123925.1). NCBI lineage: Eukaryota > Metazoa > Arthropoda > Insecta > Diptera > Muscidae > Haematobia > Haematobia irritans. The sequence continues at coordinate 4,961 of PGFW01053216.1, read as the reverse complement.
GAAATCATCCGATTCCGATTGAAAATTTGGTACGTGATGTTAGTAAATATCTGGTATCACAAACAACATGTGGAAATTGGGTTTCCATATCTAGTCCATAATTATATATGCCCCATATAAACCCTCCAAAGATTTGCTTTTGGATGGCACTTGAGCAGCAAAGTCATGCCGATCTGGTTTGAAATTTGGGTACGTGGTGTTAGTAAACTAATATATAACAACCAGCCAAAAGTGGTCCATAATCCATATATGCCCCATAATCAAACCGATCGCAGAGATTGTTGGTTTTGTAGCCTCTTGGAGGAGCAAATTTCATCGAGTACAGTAGAAATTTGGTAGCATTGTGCCTAGTAATATGGCCGGTATAACAGAACATGCCTAACTGGTCCACATCGGTCTAAGTTATATTATATATAATAATATTAATATATATATATATTATATATATATATATATATATATATTATATATATATATATATATATATATATATATATATATATATAATAGTATATATTATATATATATATAATATATCCCCAAATAAACCGATCCCGAAGATTTGTTGGAGCCTGTCTTGAGGGAGCAAATTCTCATCGCGGAGTCAGTCTGAAATTTGTACATTGTGCTAGTATAGTGCCGTTAACAAACATGCTAAATAGGTTCCATATCCTGTCCTAATAGTTAATATAGCCCACCGTGGTGGCAATTGGTTATGGCAGCCCGCCTTGCATACACAAGGTTCGTGGGTTCGAGATTCCTGCTTCGACAGAAACCCAAAAAGTTTTCAGACGGTGGAGTTATCCCACTCAGGTGATGCTGAGAGGTTTCAAAACTTCTCTAGATGGTTTCACTGCAATGTGGAACGCCGTTCGAACTCGGCATAAAAAGGAGGTCGCCTTGTCAATTGAGCTTAAGCACTGGAATCGGGCAGAACTCAGTGAATAAGAGAGAATTCACACACTGTGGTATCACAATGCGAACTAAGTAGTCTAAGTGAGCAATGATATACTCGGGTGCCCCACCTAACTAAACCATAACTATAAGCCCTTCAGATAAAGTCGATTCCAAATCACAGGGGTACAAAAATTGGTCGATTATCAAGTTCATAATTGTTAGTAATAGCCGCCATATAAGCGACCCCCATATTTGCAATGCTGGGTCTCATTCGTACCGTGCAAACGTCGCATATACCACTTTATTAATATATACACGTATCGAAGATAACTCACAATTTAGAAAACGATGTTTAGAACGTATTAAGAAAACTTGGCATCGGTAAGTATTACCACGAACACCAAGTGAATTCCGATTGTGGATGACAACATTTCGTAGAAGTTCTAAACGGCAATCCATGGTGAGGGTAGATGAAGATTCGCCTGGCCGTATATACTTGTTTTTTGAAATGTCTTTATGAAATTGTTTTTTATATCCGTAAAGAATCGAAAGAGCGAAAACAAATGGGAAACGATATTTGTTTGTCTAAAATTTCTTTTGGGACGGAAATAATTAATTTTTTTTTTTTTTTTCGGCGTTTTTATGGGCATGCCTTCCCAAAATCAAGCAAAAATTGGTCTATTAGATTCATAATTATATGCAACATGATCACTATATATGTTAATCCTAAAGTCTATGAATCCCATTATGAATTGTCATCATATCCTTTTCCATTTAAGCGAAAGCCAAAATCGCACTGCATCCAAATTTACAGTTCTTAGCTTTGTTCATTCTATCACTCCATGATGTCACTACCCTTTACTGACTTCCATTGAAGTGTGTTCAGATAATAAACGCATTTGGCCCTCATGGTTTCGTTTGTCAGTTGCTGTTCTCCTGATTTCTTTCGACCAGCATTTTTGGTTGTGAAGGCGTTGCAAATGCGTGAGAAGATCAAAACTTCAAGTAACACTGGATAAATCACCACAAATCAAATGCAGTTGCAACTTCGAGAATTTTTTGGGCGAATCTCCTCTTCCTCACATCATTGCAATGAGGTGATGTTTTGATATATGGATTTAAAGTCAGTTTGCCATTCTGGTACTATTTTTTTTGGCATTGTCCGTTCTACAGCAAACAATACATTTAATCAATGCATTTTTAACAATAATTCTTTTGGGTTTCTTTTTTTTTCTTTTGTGGGCCAAAGCGGCCAAGCACCTTCAAACTGGCGGCAATTACTGTAACATTTCACGATAAAGTATTTAGTTTGGAGTTAACCGAGGATACGTCATTAGGGATTCGCAAATACACAAGATTCACGATTTGGGATTCGTGATGAAACATACACCATTTGAAAAAATCAGAAGTTCTGAAAATGACCACGCTCATTTCGAAACGATCCGTTCATTAAAGTGAATACTACACCATGAGTTGTCAACTCGGAGAACAGAATAGGTGACAATTCTTACAACGTTAAAAATGTCAGCCATGGCCTTGTCAAAACTAAAACACGTTCATGACTGAAAACGTAATGGTTACGAATTTCCGTTTCATTTTGTCCACAGTATTTCACTATTTGGGAATGCATTTATTCTATTATGTCTGAGGTAACCCGGCAAGAAAAAGTCTGGAGAACTACTTCAAAGGGCCTAAGAATTGAAAGGCACATCTGTGGCGCTTAGGATGCAGCAGAGATGATACATTATGGTCTTGTAAAGAACCTTTGTTCATTACTCTGGCCATGTAAGCGTTTGGTTGAGTAAGTCCCGGTCTGAACACATAGATGACGTCGCTAGTATTAAATGCATATTATTTTTATATAGTACCAACCTTCAAATGGTTCGTATCAAAATTTGACGTCGAAGTCAATGTTAGTTTGTGAGATAGAGCGTCTTTTGTGAAGCAAGACTTTTGTATTGTGAAAAAAATTAAACAAAAGGAATTTCGGTTTGATAAAATAATGTTTTGAAGGGGAAAATACGGTGAGAACAAAAAATTGGCTTGATAATCGATTTCCCAAACTCTGGCCCAGGGAAAATCAACGAATAATTCATTGGCTATGCAAATTCAAGCCGTGTGTAATGAGCACGGGGACGGGTGAACGCAGTGGAACGCCGAAAAGAGGTGATTACTGAACGGAAAAACATCAACAAAATCCACAAACACTGATTTTGAATGACCGAGATGAAGTTGATCGAGATAGAAGAGGTCCTTAGGATTAAGAACGTGTTATTGGTCATCATCATTCATTAATATTTGGATATGCGGAAGCTCTTGTGCAAACGCTGCGCGCGAGCTCAACATTTTGACCAAAAAACAACTAAAAACGGTGTTGATGATTCTGAACGTGTTGCAGGCTGTTAACTCGTATACACCCGAGTTTTTTTCCGTCGCATATGTGAACAATGGATGAAACATGGCTCATCACTACAACTCCTGGTCAATCGACAGTTGGCTGAGTGCCAGTGTACCGGAGAATCGTCTCCCGAAAGCGTGATAAGACTCAGTAAATGTCGCTGGCAAAGTAATGCCTCTGTTTTTTGGGATTCGCATTGGAATAATTTTTTATCGGATTATCTGAGAAGGGAAAAATCCATCAACAGTGACTATTAATGGCGTTATTATTAGCGTTTGAAAGGTCGAAATCGCGGCAAACAGGCACTTTAATGAAGAAGAAAAAGTGTATTGTTCACCAGACAACGCACCGTGCCAACACAAGTGATTGAGAAACGATGGCAAAAATTCATGAATTGGGGCTTCGAGATTGCGCTTCCCATCCACCATATTTACTCCAAATCTGCCCCCAGAGACTTTTTTCTTGTTCTCAGAAACTCAAAAACGAATGCTCGGGGAAAGAAATTTGCATGCAATGAAAGAGAGTGATCGCGAAACTGAGGCCTATTTTGAGGCAAAAACGAAGGAGTACTACCAAAATGGTATCAAAAATTTGGAAGGTCGTTAAAATCGTTGTAATGCTCATTTGGAAAGGGAACTATTGTTGAATAATGAAAAACGAATTTGACAAAAAATGTGTTTCTTTGTTAGACGAGGGGACTTATCAGCCAACCTGCTATAGGCTAAAGTTAACCACAATCGGTGAAAAGGTTATGCGGAACCTGGACACAAGGTCAGCTCGGAAATAGGGACTGGAAAAAAATTAAGGGAACTCGTATGTAGGCGGTGTAATGTGCAACGCGATATGAGAAAGGAAACCTGGATCCTTTTACAACCTAACCAGGATATTAATGACAATCTTTTATACGCCTCCACCAACTAGATGGGGTAATATTTAAACTATATATACTATATATTATATATATATTCTATATATTCTGGTCGTGGTGAAATACTGAGTCGATTCTGTGCATGTCCGTTCCGTCCGTCTGGTTGAAATAACGCTAACTCCGAAAGAACACAAGCTGTCGACTTTGCAATCTTGTGCACAAGTAGTTTGTTATTGATATAGTCGGCCATATCGGTCTCACTTGCGTATGTCCCCCTATTAACGGACCGACCCCAAATTTGGCTCTGCGGGAAACTCTAAGAGAAACAAATTTCATCCGAGTCCGGCTGAAATTTGCTACATGGTGTCACCCATATGCATCTCTAACAACCATGCATAAATTGGTCCACATCGTCCATAATATACTATAGCGCCCCATATAAACCGATACCGGCCGATTTTGGCTTTCGGGCCCTAAGAGAAGCAAATTTTCCACGCCGATCCTGCTGACAATTTGTACAGTGGAGTAAATAATATGGTATTCTACACATCTATGCAAAATTGGTCGCACATGGTCAATAATTATATATATACCCCGCATATAACGCGATCCCCGATTTGGCTGCGGAGCCCTAAAGAGAAGCAAATTCATCGATCCGGCTGAAATTTCGGGTACATTTGTGTTAGTATACGGTCTCTTAATGATCAGCAAAAAATGTCTACATCGCGTCCATATTATATATAGCCGCCCATATATAACCGATCACCACCGATTGACCTCCGGAGCCTCTTGGAAGAC
>PGFW01053214.1:40568-52104 GCA_003123925.1 Haematobia irritans | reverse complement strand
CTCCCCGCGTATCAGCATAATCCTAAATAGATAAATACTCACTTAATTGAGTAGAGCAACGTACCCGGATTGACATTAATAGGGCGACTATTTATGCGACTATCCTCAAAAACTAATCGCCATACAATAGTTTGTTGATGCACTATTAGCTCTTTAACCTCACAATAACCTGCAATATCTTAGACTTCCTTTCGTGTCAGGGATTTAAATATATAAACAGTTGATAGCATCGGCTCCCAGGAAAATAGCCGGACATATCAGAAAAATCAAACTAGTTTTTAATTAGACTTCTATGAGTGACCCAACTTTTATATTAGAATTTTTCATAAAACACACATAACTGTACTAATTCATACCACACTCACACACAATCAGATTTTTCGGCTCTTACCTCATATTTCATTATCTTCCTTTTACAGGCCTAGCATCATTTTCGACGACGGTCATTATATCGCGCAATATTAATTCAGAACAATGGCGCTATGCCGATTGCGTCGTGATGTTCAAAAGGCTTCCTATATGTATGCGTTCTAGGAGCAGAAGAAGTAAGCCCGTATTACGTGAATCGAGTCATAAATTCGTGTTACCGTATCTATTGATAGATCACGATCACCAGGATGACCCATAAAGTTGACCCTACAAGTTTCACACAAAGGAATCAAAAATTATACACGTTTGTTGGACATCGCAAACACTGGAATACACATGTTCTAAACACATACCCCTCGTTTCAGCGCCTCATCCAAACATTTCACTACAACATGTGCCATAACCAGTTCGGTTCAAACAGATGACATAGTCGCATGCGTCCTGCTGCTTTATAATCCAATTACTAAGTGTCGATTGCACGTTCATGCCTATCGATGTGATTCTGACGACTACGGCTGAGGCTTCGCTAAATCCAACAATTGGCAAATACTATATGAAATCGTCCCCGAGACCCACTCAGAAACGTTTTTCGGTCACAGAGTTAGAAGTCAAGTAAGCACAGAAAAGTTCTCTTATACGAGTGGTTATCTTAACTCGAGGGGATATTGCAGATTGGGGTATATACCTGGTATGCCTTCTAGTAAAAGTTCCAAATCACGACGATATGATTCCCAAGAAAGACGCTGCATCATCAACCACAACACTGCCGAGGAACACGACATGATCGCTCCTCAAAAAACGCGATGCTATCTTCAATGGGAACGACACAGGAAACAGTACTCCGAAGAAGTCAGAGGGCAGTGAAGATCATCAAGGCAATTCTCCATGTCGCTTCCCTTTCAGCCTGAAACCTTTGCCACTACAACAGATATATGAATTGTGTTGATTCGCTGGGCTGCTGAGTTTAAAGGGCCAAATCAATTGGTAATGACCCCGTTACTGCTACCACCAAGAGACTTACGATACGGTGCATAGGTCTAAGGACATCTTGGCAGCCATAGAGTTACGTAGGTGCCGTAATGCATCATTGTTAGGCAGTGATAGACCAGACCGAATGGGATTGCAAAATACATCCGAGGCAATATAATTGCGGGCGAACAGGAAGTGCAGGAGGCGGAAAACAAGTATCGTCTCGAGGTTCTTCAGGTATAGGTTCGGATTTGGCTCCTAGCCCAGAGAGACAGGATTTAAACAGTTCTAGCGGTAAGCTTGTGTACCCATTAATATCTACTTCCATCTCTAATTCTGCTTCCGTCAAACTTGCAGAGGATGAACACTGGAGTAATGAGGCAGACAACTCAGTCATCGCTTTGAAGCCTTCACAGATATCTGTTGAACGTACCACGGCCGGAATCACACAACATCACGTTAATCTGTCACGAAAAATGCCGTACATCCCCGGGACGATGGTTACTTGAGAGATCTTCCAGCTAAGCCATACACACCACGCAACACCACTGCTGCAAAGAGTAGCGAGAAGATTCCCATTATTGAACGAGATCAAGGAGCAAAGACTCCAGCTTCCAATTCATGGTGCAGAGAGGATGAAATTAAACCCATTTTGTGCGTCCCACGAACTACGATTCGAAATCAATCGTGTCTTGCCAGATGCGAACAGACATATTTGCTCCATGGAGCGAAAAGAACATACCCGCGACGCTCCAACTTCATGACCAAGAACGTTAAGCCGCTGGGCATATTTACCATGTGGATGACCAGAGCACGGATACAAAGATGTCAATGTCACAAAACATTTAGATGATTACGATGATAACTCCAATCCCCCAAGTAGATGTGGGCCATCAAAGTTATCAGCAAAAAATCTAACGACAAACAAAATACATGGAGATACTCAAACAAATCCAAAAGCATACCAAACGAAGAGTTATGCTCACGTAGGACGTTTCCAGAGATATAGTGGCGAAACATTCGTTATGTTGACCCTGCAAGATCTGCCATCTTGAGCAAATTCGTAGTTCTGGCAAATATTGACAGTTATCAAATCGCGATTCACATTTCACCCGTAATCGTTCGGAGCTAAGTCACCGCACTGCAGAAAGACAGGTGCCGAAATCCCAGATGTAAAAAGATGGGGGTAGATAAGACACCTTTCGCACGAACGGGGAACCGAACGTGACCATCATTCTCGGGAACGAGAGCATTATGCTCACACAGGAAGGAACGTAATCCTTACGTGAACCTAAAGGTCCCTACATTCTGAAAGCCAGTGGAGTAGATGATGAAGTCTAATGCCATGCGCTACAGTCCTATGACAATAGCCTGTCGAACAAAGCTCTTGTCCAGGATCTACAGAAACCATTGCAGATAAACTAAGCCAATGCCAGTAAGATCACATTTCACATCACGATGACGGATGAGTATAACTACAATAATTAAAATCAAGTCATGGGGACGTGGAGAGTTGTGAGTTCTCAATAAGAATCGTTTTCAAGGATACTAACGGACAATTTCGTTCAATGGAACGTTCAGGCGCGTTACGATGTGGGTATGAAAAAGACCCCCAAGAATAAAATCTCTGGTCAGGGCGGGTCCTTCCCATACTCCCGAACAACTTACACGAGTTCTATGAGGATTGGCAGTGATGAAGATAACATCTGTAACGATAGCCCACCACCAGCGAAGTGCCGCCTTCACGGTACCAGAGCACGTGAAGCAGCTGGCCGTGGATCAGGAGATGGTAGGCCAAACGCAGTGCTTCCCATGCTGTACGATGGTCGATATTATTCGACCACAGCGATCCATCAAGCAAACGTTCCGATTCCCAGAAATCGTTTGTAGTGAGAGTATGAGACTAAGCTCCACACTTATCCGCGAAAAAGGTAACACCACCATCGTCCGTGACCGATTGAGCGTATACATCGAACATTCCCGTGCAACTATAACAGTCGCGCACGTGCGTGATTTATAACATCCGAGCACACATCACAGATCGGAACGTCTTCAATGGAACCACATTGATCCACCTGCAGAATGGAAAGGCATTCACCTCCGCGGCGTGCATCGGTGTGGCTCCAACACAATCACATGGGCAAAAGTCATACCGTCCGAATATGTCCAAAGGGCCGGTTATCCGTCATTAGCTATGCTGAACCCGTATTTTCACGATCAGCTGGTCGTGTAGGCCTAGCATCAGTGAATCCCTACTAAGGGGGAATATTTGCGAAATTAACTAGAGTGTGAAACACACATTTAGTTGATGATGAGGCAACATATACCAAACTTAGTCGTTGTAAACTGTTTTTACTTTGTTGATATTGACTTTCTTGTTTCTTTTGCATTTTTTTTTTATTAATATATTGTCTCTTTTAGCTGCCTGAGTTATTTCAAAGCATCCACTCAAATGGTTCTTCTAATCGAATGCTTCAACACTAATCAACATAGTGACCACGTTATTAATTTTTACACAAAAACTATGAACTCACTGACAGACGGACTTACACCCGAATATATGGCAACCATGTTCGTATCCATTACAGCAACGGAAACGGAAATATGTGACATACAAGTTTAACTTGGGAAATTAGCACAGTTTACAAAACATCACATTGTATGAGTGCATTGGCGCTTCCGTTGTTTTGGATGACGTTTATAGTATCAGTTTTTTTATTGTAAAAAAGTTATATCGTAAAAAATATATGTATGTATTTTTTTCTCTCAACACATTCTGTTTTTTGTGGTTGGTTATTGATTCCAAGTGTATTCATATGTACTTATCGTATCGTAGTATTAAGAATAAACATTTCTATTTCCCAAAATAAACAAATAAATATATACATATATTCAACAACAACAAAATTTATACAATTTGCTTTTAGTTTCACTTGAAGAGTACAGCGTTAATGTTTCTACCCGTTGCGATCGATTGCAGGCGGAATACTGTTGTATAAAGTGTGGTTTTCGGATTTCTGTAGGGCAAACGAAGCAAAATACCACAAGATTTCAATGCAAAAATAAAAAATAATTGATGACTAAAGAAGAGCAATTGATTTCAAATTTAAATTCTTATGAATTTTATGCTACATGAGTAAATGTTGCTTGCACCCAAAGAAGTTTGTTAGTAGTCACAACAGAAAAGCCTGATAAAACAGTAAAATGTCTGCTGAATAGCAGTTACTGTTTGCTGAAATTGCCTCATTAGGCATAAAATCTCGATATTTATAATAGAGGTGTGCGCGTGACACGCTCACGTGACTCGTGAACAAAATCTGAATAAACTTTCGTGAATGTGCGTGAATGGGACTAAAAATATTATGCCGTGCGTGAGGAATGAAATCGGTTCGTGAATGTGCCGGAATAATGATAATGATAAAAATGATATAACTGAATTTTATTTAGCTGTGGAACTATATCTACTTATTATTTATTTATCCAACATATATAATACAAAAAAGCCTTATTTGTACCTTTCCTCTTTCCGGTTGGAAAATGTCGTGAGTCTCGTGAATTTGTCGTGAGTCACGTTAATTGTCTGTAGTCACGTTAATGTCGTGTACGTAGTCGTGAGCGTGGAGTCTTTAAAAATTCCTGCGTGAGTACCGGTTTATTTCGTGAACGAACGTCAAATGTGAGTGGTTACCAAAACGTTTCGTGCGTGAATAAACAGTTTGCTTCGTGAATGTGTGTGAGTGTGAATGAAATTTCACTAACGCGCACACCTCTAATTTAGAAAAAATCTCTTTACAAACCTCCAGTGTTCAGACTGGCAAAATATCGAGATTTCGTTGATTTTCGAATTTAGCAGATGTTTTTTGTTTACAATCTGAAAATGATCAAGTTTAGCCGCTATAATCGAAAAAACAAATCAGAAAAAAGGTATAAAATTATACCACCTTATTGCAAATTTGATTGTAACTTGATGGGGAAATAGGTTATGGCAACTTTTCACAATGTTTGTATTCTTAGAATGGATTCTTAAAGAAAAGTAATAGTGAAAAACTGATTTTAGCGTCTAAAGGTGGGTATTAAGTTCGAGTTTATACATGATCACAATGATTCTTTTAGAACTATCTTAAAATGCACCTTATCCAACAGTTTGAAGGGGCTCTTATTGGCGTCGTTCTACGTAAAAATATATTATAGTATTTTTTCTCTCAACACATTCTGTTTTTGTGGTTGTTATTGATCCAAGTGTATTCATAGTGTACTTACTGTATCGTAGTATTAAGAATAAACATTTCTATTTCCCAAAATAAACAAATAAAATATATACATATTTTCAAAACAACAACAAATTTTACAATTTCTTTTATTTCACTTGAAGAGTTACAAGGTTAATGTTCTACCCGTTGCGATCGATTGCAGGCGGAATACTGTTGTATTAAAGTGTGGTTTTCGGATTTTCTGTAGGGCAAACGAAGCAAAATACCACAAGATTCAATGCAAAATAAAAAATAATTGATGACTAAAGAGGAGCAATTGATTTCAAATTTAAATTCTTATGAATTTTTATGCTACATGAGTAAAGTTGCTTGCACCCAAAAAATTTTGTTAGTAGTCACAAACAGAAAAGCCTGATAAACAAGTAAAATGTCTGCTGAATAGCAGTTACTGTTTGCTGAAAATGCCTCATATATGAATATCTCGATATTATATAGAGGTGTGCGCGTGACACGAAAATGTCGTGACACGCTTACACGTGACTACGTGAACAAAAATCTGAATAAACTTTCGTGAATGTGCGTGAATGGGACTAAAAATATTGATGCCGTGCGTGCGTGAGGAATTAAAAATCGGTTCGTGAATGTGCGTGAATAAAATTTCTGCAAAATCACGCGCACGAAAAAAATTGATATGATAACTGAATTTTATTTAGCTGTGGAACTATATCTACTTATTATTTATTTATTTATCAACATATATAATACAAAAAAGCTTATTTTGTTACCTTTCCTCTTTCCTCGGTTTGGAAAATTCGTGAGTCTCGTGAATTTGTCGTGAGTCACGTTAATTGTCGTGTAGTTCGTAGCGTGAGTCGTAAGACTGCGTGAGTAGCCGGTTTTACATTTCGTGAACGAACGATGGAGTGTGAGTGACTACAAACGTTTCGTGCGTGAGGGCGTTGAATAAACAGTTTGCTTCGTGAATGTGTGTGGTGTGAATGAAATTCTCACTCACGCGCACACTCTAATTTAGAAAAAATCTCTTTACAAACCTCCAGTGTTCAGACGTGCAAAATATCGAGATTTCGTTGATTTCGATTTAGCAGATGTTTTTTGTTTTACAATCTGAAAAATGATCAATTAGCCGCTATAATCGAAAAAAAACAAATCAGAAAAAAGGTATAAAATTATACCTCCTTATTGAAATTTTGATTGTAACTTGATGGGGAAATAGGTTATGCAACTTTTTCACAATGTTTGTATTCTTAGAATGGACTTCTTAAAGAAAAAGTAAATGGTGAAAAAAGACTTGATTTTACGCGTCTAAGTTCGGATGTTTATACTATGATCACAGATGATTTTTTACAATATCTGAAAATGCAACTTGTCCAACGAGTTTGAAGGGGGCTCTTATTGCGTTCGTTCTAAATTTATCTGAAACGGCACCTAATAATTGCACTCATGGATTACTTTTTTGTAGTAACTTGGAATGGTACAACTTCTCAATAGTGGGACGGCTCTTTCCGACGGTTTTGGATATTCGTTACGACTGTTTTCGACGTGGTGCGGATTCTCAGAAGCGTGAACAATTCTAAAAAATGTTGGCAGGGATAATGTCTTAACAAAGGAATTATGTTGATTTATAAACTGCAATTCTGCTATATTCGGCTGATGCTCCAGCGTCAATCTCCGTTTATTTTTGATGGAGCCCTGCAACATTTTTTGAATTTGGGGGCGCTTCTGAGAATTTTTCCCCCAGTACGCTTCGAAAACAAGTCATATACGATATCAAGAAACGTGTCGGAAAAAGCGCTGTCATCGTATTGACGAAGTTGCTACCACGCCAAGTTACATACAAAAAGGTTTCGCGATGATGCATTATTAGGTCGCCTTTATAGATCAAGTTAGTAACGACGCAATAAGAACGTCCAAAAAGTGCAGAAAAAGCACATTTTAATGAGTGTAAAAAATCATGTGGTCGAGTAAAACACGTTTGTTATATTTATTAATTTGATTAATCATTTACAAATTCCTTAAATATAACATTTAATACCACTTATCACATCGACATTTAACAGTTAATTTTTTGCATTAATGATGATGTAGAGTTACAAGTCGCAGAGTCGAGTACATGTTGCAGCGTCTATCAGCCAGTTGTTTTTATTTCGATGGGATGCAGCGTGTCTGCCTAAAATATTTGAAAAACAATCACTTTATATCCATTTGGAAAATCAAAAATTGATTCACCAATATACCTTTCACAATTTTAAGCGCTAAAATATATGTTTTCAAGAACTTTATTTTCTTTTTATTTAAATAAGAATATAACAAGCTGGTTGCGCTTTGCGTTTCACAAAAATAAAATGGCTTTTGTAAAAGTAGTGATGGCCAAAATTACATGTATGAAGTACATTTTGTTACTTATTGATATGCTGCCCCCCATCACAGTAGATGGTTGTTAGTGACATTTACGAGTCTGTGGTAGCGATGAAGATGACAATGGAACTTTTGAAAATGCTGGCAGGGGAGGCAAGGCTGTCTGGAAAAATATCTGTAATAACCGATCACTTTATTCCATTTGGAAAGTCGAAAATTGTTCGACAACCCTGCGCAGCATTTCAAAGTTCATTTCAATCCTCATGGCTACCAACAGGACTTCGTAACTTGACACTTACAACAATCGCCAACTGTCGATGGGGAAAACGCTATCAAAAAGTACACGGATGAAAAAAGGACTGTTTTTCATATGTTTGGCTATAAACATTATATGTTTGGAACAACAAATTTTTAAACACAATATTTTTGAGTGCAAAGCATATAATGCTTTTTCATAAACTAGCATAACATTGTTTGGGACATATATTGATAATATGTTAGAACATATTATGTTTGGGACTAAAATGTTTTCTGTAAATATAATATTGCTTGGTATGCAAACATATATTAATTTAGAAATAGCCTATAAACAAATATGTGGTTTAGTAGCTTGGAGCGTATTTAACAGGAGCGATATTGAATTATAGTTGGTGGTTGTTGCTTGTTATTACAAAATTAACATTTGTATTTTTCCTTGGGACCAATTGCATCAGCTACTTCTTTTGATTTACAACTGTGTGGTCCGCTGTTCGAATCCCCGTCCGGCAAAGGTAAAATTAAAATAAAAAAAATTCATTACTATTGAATAATTTCTTTCTACAATGTTTGTATTACAGAAAAAGTCCCTAAGAACTAAAAAAATTCGTGGAAGTGAGAAAGATTGTGGGGGAGGGAATTTACAATTGGGCAGGAACAAAATTTGAGCATTCAGGTCTGAAAACCAGTAATGTTGTTAGCCACCTATATTTACCCCATCTTTATTTTTCAGTAATTGCGTTATGATTGTAAATTATATAAATAAATAAATAAACATTTTGAAGCACAATAATTGTTTGAGGAGAATTTTTTTTAAGCATATAATTATTTTTGTGTGCAAAATGCTTCCAAACATATTATATGTTTCACATGAATAACATATTGTTTTTTGGAAAGACAACATTCATTGAATTTGGATTGCACAAAATACAAAATGTTTGGAACTTAGACTACCCAAACATATATTGTTTAGACCAATATGCTGTTTCAAACGATATTATATATTGGAAGAGATCAAACATATAAATGTTTAGGCAATTACCCAAAAATGTAATATGTTTGAAGCAAACAAAATAATGTTTGGGAGTATATGTTTACAGAAGCGATTTGTGAGCGTGTACGAAATGTTTACATGAAACTATTTTGGCATCACTATTTCACAAGAACACTTATTTATATTTGTGAAACACAAAAGTGCAAATAAATATATTTAAGTAAAAAAGAAAATGGAAGTGCAGAAAAACATAGGCATTACGCTTAAATTGTGGAAGGTCCCTGCAAGCATTTCAAAGTCCATTTCATCCTCATCGCTACCACAGAACTCGGAAGTGAATGTTAAAATGTATATATTATGAGAATTCTATAAAATGTTTAATAGAAATTAATAAACATCTAAAAAATCGTGTTTTACTTTACCACAATGATTCTTTTACAACTATCTTAAATGCCCTTTCTCTTGGTTGTTTGAAGGGCTCCTTATTTGGCGTCCTTCTTAAAAGTATCCAGAAGGGCACCTAATAATTGCACTATTGCCGATACTTTTTTGTAGTAACCTTGGCGATGGAACAACTTCTCAATTTAGTGACGGCGCTTTTTCGAGAGTTTTGAATATCGGCATACAGACTGTTTTCGACGTAGTGGGGATTCTCAGAAAATTGCGCCCCCAAATCAAAAAAAGTGTTTGGCAGCGGTAGAGGCCGATTAAGCGAATTACAATTTAGTGACTTCTTTAAAGTTTTATCTAATTTTATTGAACTTTCCAATTATTTTATAATTTTCATGATATTGATTCTTGCCAATTACCACGAACTTTGTTGCACAAAGTAGTGTGGAAACCACATGTTTTTCCTCAAATTATTTTTAACACATTTTCGAAGATCTTCGTCAACATTTTGCGCCGATTTAGAAGTAATTAGCCAAAAAACCAATTTGAAAATGTATTGAATTGTAAGTCAAGTTGAATTTATATTGAAAAATTAGATTTATGCGCTTTACAAGACTATCACGTTATTCCGGACGGAATGTTCGGTGTTTGTAAAGAATCTTACCAGTGTGTCGGATCGCATCGACTTGTCGCGATGACTAAATAATCGGAATATGGTTATCGATCCCATAAACATGCAGCCGATTATCGATTACTGACGGAAAGCATATATCAAGTTCCGGAATAAATGATAATCTAGTAAAGCGCATTTACCCTCAAACCGAAAACGTGTTCGATTTGTTGATAAACGCTCATTCTGTGTTTATTTGTAGTGCTTAATTGTGATCATGCAATTTGTGGACGGAGTTTCTTTTCGAATTGTCAAATCACCATAAAGAAAAGGGTGGCAGCATTTGTGCGAGAAATAATAACACATTGAAAACAAAAAGTAGACGGTAAATATTGTAGATTTCCTTCTTCCTAGTTTAACTATAAATAATGTCTGGCGACGGTAAGTTTTAGTATTATTTATGAAGTGGAAAACATCACATATATTCAATATATTCAACAGGCGAACCCATTGAGAAAAAAGCAAAAGTTGAAACCTCCGAATCTCAAAATAATGATGACGGTTAGTAATTCCACAAACACTTTCATCTTTCGTGAATATGTAATAATTTCTAAATCTTTACAGAGGAGCTGGACACACCTTCTGCATTCAATCCAAAATATCGAGTTTGTCCTTATCTGGATACCATTAATCGCCCTCTGCTAGATTTCGATTTTGAGAAATTATGCTCTATATCACTTACACGCATCAATGTTTACGCTTGTTTAGTGTGTGGAAAATATTTTCAGGGAAGGGGTACAAACACACATGCATATACACACTCCGTTGCAGAGGCTCATCATGTCTTCCTGAATTTACAAACTTTGCGTTTCTATTGTTTGCCAGATAATTATGAAATCATAGACTCTTCGTTGGACGATATAAAATTTGTATTGAATCCCACTTTTTCCCAGACGGATATAAAGAATTTAGATAAAACAGATCCTAAATATTCACGTACCGTAGACGGTACCTTATATCTTCCCGGAGTGGTTGGTTTAAATAATATTAAAGCCAACGACTACTGTAATGTGGTTCTACATGCTCTTTCGCATGTGGGACCACTAAGAGATTACTTTCTGCGGGAGCAACATTATGCCAAGATTAAAAGGCCTCCGGGAGATTCAATATTTAATTTGGTGCAAAGGTTTGGTGAACTTATGCGTAAAGTATGGAATCCACGTAATTTTAAAGCGCATGTTTCACCTCATGAAATGTTACAAGCTGTTGTATTATGGTCCAACAAAAGATTCCAAATAACTGAACAAGGTGACTCCAATTGACTTCTTGTCTTGTTTCTTCATACGTTACACAGAGCTTTAA
>PGFW01053176.1:0-10263 GCA_003123925.1 Haematobia irritans | reverse complement strand
TGAACTTTCAAAGAGGGTGTAACATTAAGATATATATACATTATCTCATTATGATTTCTATAACTCGTAGTATTCGATAGGCCTTGTAGGATCCACGATATAAAAAAATAGAACCAGAGGAAAAGAATTTATAGTCTTTGAATATCTTGTCGATTAAGATTGTGAGAGATCTCTCCCTTAAATAGTTTTCCTCACTTCAGATGACCCTTGCAAGTATACTTACAGAGAGTTATCAAGCATTTTTTCAAAATTCCAACTTATTGAGTATAAAAAAATGTTTATTTGAAAAAAAAAACACGTAACAATTTCAGTAGATATGCACATTTCATCATCTAGGCTTGAGAAGGGCGTACTTCATTACATCCTTAGATCTTGGCATATTCGTCCACTACAAATGCCGAGGGATCCTTCTTGGGATCCCGTTTAGGTGTATCATATTGGAATGTCGAAATTGGACATTGATTTTAGCACTGCTTCGTAAAGCTGGAAGTGAACGCGGTGGGATATTGGACTGAAGCCCCACACTAGGGCATGTGAGACTTCTGAGGCAACGACTCGTGCCCTGTGATATTTGACTAATATTCCTGCAACCCTTGAGTTGTCTTGATATATTTGATGAATCTTCTTTTGGGCCGGCAAAACGAGTCTCGATTTTGAACTCACGATATTCGAATGTAACGAATAAGTTGATCAATTAAAATTTTAATTGTAAACATTAATTTTTTAGTTGAAGTCGATTAGTGATATGATTTACGTGCTTAAAGTACTATGATCTAAAAATTAAAAAGATCTATTAATTTCTTAATTAAATCTAAAAAATATGCAGAAAGCAGTAGACTCAAAATGGGTCTGAACTTTAAAATGTAACACTATATTAATTATCTTATTAATTGATTTCTTATACTCGTAGTATTCGATAGGCCTTTGTAGGATCCACGATATAAAAAAACAAATAACCTCAGATTGGAAGCAGAGAAAGTTTATATCTTCTTGAAATCTTGCGACTAGGATCTTGTGTAGAAGATTCCTCTCCTTTTTGTTAAATAGTATTCCTCACTTCAGATGACCCTTGCAAGTATACTTACAGAGATTATCAAGCATTTTTCCAAATTTCAACTTATTGAGTATAAAAAAATGTTTTTATTTGAAAAAAAAAACAACGTAACAATTTCAGTAGATATGCACATTTCATGCATCTAGGCTTGAGAAGGGGCGCTACCTTCATTACCATCCTTACATCTTGGCATATTCTCCACTACAAATGGCCGAGGGACTCCTTCTTGGGATTCCCGTTTAGGTGTATCATATTGGAATGTCGAAAATTGGACATTGATTTTAGCACTGCTTCGTAAAGCTGGAAGTGAACGCGGTGCTATTGGTGTACCCACACGGCTTGAGGCTCTGGCAGACGATGAGCCCTGTGAACTTGTATCTCCCTTGGATTTTATATGGGTCTCTTTGGGGGCAACAGTCATTGCCTCGCGACATGCCTGCTCATGGAATTGCTTTACTCTCTCCCGCATAATGGTCTCTCGTTTCACTTCTTTATCAATTTCATTACGCCTCTTTAGCTCATATCTTTCCAAGGCCTTTTCATCTCGCTCCTTATTTCTTAGTACAATTTGATCGGATACTTCAAGACGCTTCTGGAATAACTCCTCTTTGCTCAGCTTCTGGAAGATTTCGGGCCATATACCTTTCTGCTTTTTGATAAGAACAATGCGGGCCTCAGTCTTGAAGATGCGACAAAAGCTAGCCATTTCATCGACTTCCTGTGTAAGATGGCGTTCGAAAAAAATTGGGGGATTGTTGAATTTCAGATACGTTGGCAAAAGGACAATGTCCGGCTTGCGGGTTATCAGGCGATTCAGTTCAATTATGATTTTGATTTCTTCATCGGTTTGAGTTATTTGCACCATTATCTCGGGCAGAAGAAGTGATTGAACCCTGTATGGCCTTTCCTGGTTTTTGATCTGTGCTGAATTCTTTTACAAAAATGTCCAAAGCGATAAGCCGGAACAAATTCGATTATGGGACTGATGATGATTTCTTCTTGCTTTTTGATAATACACACGCTGCCGTAAGCCACGATAAACAACTTTTGACACCAGGCAATATTTCCACAATGAAAGGAGTATGACTTTTATTTTTTGTTGTGCTAGTGATATGTTGTCGATATGATTGGAGTCGATTCTAGTCTGTTTCCATACCATTCATCAAATTGCTGACTACTGTTCAAATTTATTGTTTATTCGTGTTTACAAAATAAATGCCAGAGTATTTTTCCTCGGCCGGCATTCACCTGTCTCTTGGTTTCCCTATTTACTAACTGTCAGTTTTGATGTCGGGGTCACCCGCCTTGGTTACCATTACCCACTCACAGTTTTTCCCCTGGCAACCGGCAATAGCCACCCATCAATGAATCGACACTAACACAGGACTACCATAATGGGTTCGCTATTAATAATCCTTTTGCTACATTGAAAATAGAAATAAGTTATGGATATTCCCTTTTAATCGATAGTTTATGTAAATATTAATGCTTTGGAATTAATTATCTAATAAGAAGTCACAACATGAAATATTTTATGAGGTTTTGTCCATGTCGGGAATATGTATGAAGAAAAATCAATATATTAGTGTGTTGGAATTGAAGGAAATCAAAAAATTGTGCCATTTGTAGTCCTTCCGTAATATTTCTAATTGCAAATTCAGAAGTCAATCATCCCAAAGTCCAATTGGGTTTAGTCTCTGCCTATTAACAAGGCGCACTGTTTTGTGTTTGACTTTTCTTTTCATTTATGTTACATGGTCGATAAAGCAGTTTGTATGTCGAGTAACATATGCTTTAGTTAGATACAATTCAGAGACGACGTCCGCTACATTTGCAAATGCATTTATAACTCATTTATTAATGGGTGCTGATGTACTCTACACTGAAAAAATATTAACCTGATATGAAGGATTCTGGAATCAAAATTTAAGGACACGTACTTTTAACAATACTAAGGACAAATTTCTTTAAAACATTTTTCCAAAAATATTTAAATAAATTAAAGTCCATAATCTTTGCTTTCAATATTTTTTCATTAAATTTAAGACACGGATCTTAAAGTCATATGTCTTAAGTAAGGTTATTTTAGGCTCACTAAAACTATTGAAACCATTGGACTATGGGTGGAAATTGAAAATTTGCGGCAAAAATTATTTACAATCAATCTAGTATCTCCAAACATGGTATATCGATATTTATTATCAAAATCAAATGTTACCAAAAACAAGTATATAAAGCAGTAAATTCGGCCGGGCCGAATTTTAAATACCCCACGTCACCAATGAATCAAGTGATAATAGTTTACTAAGTGAAAACCTCTTCGTCGTAAGGTGGGTTATTTAAAAATATATAGAATTGTAGGGGTTTCATGAGCAAATCTTCTCAGCAAACGAGCCAGCTCATCCGAAGAACCAAACTTAAAAAGATTCCTAGCCTATGAAGGGCCAGATAAGATTCTGGAATTGTAGTGAGAACCGAATTTGTTTGAGTTTTAAGAGAAAATATAAACATACGTGTATATGTTTGAAATTAACGCCTTGAACTTAAAATCTTAAATCTGTAAGATTTTTGTTCGCGCATTTAGATTTAAATACGATGAGTAAAATCTGGAAGCTTTTTACCTTTCAGTTTGGAGAAGCATATTTTCAGATCAGTGCGCTCTGCTATACCCTGAAAGAAGATGTTTGCCTTTTTTGAGAAATCGTAAATTTTAGACAAAGCAAAGTTTGTTTCTTTTGACACTAAAAATTTAGAGACATCGTTGAAGGTAAACGAAAAACACTTTATAAGGAAAAAGAAATTTCGTTTTGTCTAAAATTTTTATTTATAAGAGATGTACTAATTTTCCAGCAAATCGATAAAAACTAGCGGATTTCTAGAAGTCCAAGGAATAAAGCCCGGTGAGATCGGTGTATATGGGGGCCTATAACCGAAAATGAAACCGGATAGGCGAAACGCATTGTGCTACTCACAATATTTGTTGATATGAAAATACCTGCCAGATTTGTCAATTTCAAACAAAATCGGCCAGAAAAAATAATAGTTTCTAGACGCCCAAGAAGTAAAAATCGCAGAGATGCAGTTCTATATGGGGGTTATACGCAAAAAATGGAAAACGCGA
The DNA here is from genome assembly GCA_003123925.1 of Haematobia irritans. Lineage (NCBI taxonomy): Eukaryota > Metazoa > Arthropoda > Insecta > Diptera > Muscidae > Haematobia > Haematobia irritans. The sequence goes on along the minus strand of PGFW01053176.1, from coordinate 6,088 downwards.
TATACCTCAAGTTTCGCAACTCTTATTTGTGGTGCTAAAAAATGCCCCTATAGATTTTCGAATTTCAGGCAAATCATGTAATAAATACAGTTTATTGTAGCTGGCAAGAATTTCAAGGCAAAGCGGATGTTAAATGATAGTTTCTAGAAGCCCAAAGAAGCAAAGATGGGAGATCGTCTATATGGGGGCTATCACGAAAAAAATGGACCGATGGGGCACCATTTTCGGCACAGAACGCGCCTTTTTTATGGTCCCAAAAGAACTCTAGCCATTTTCAATTTCAAGGAAAATGCGGATAGAAAGATATAGTTTCTAGAAGCCCAAGAAGCTAAATTGGGGAAATCAGTCTGCTATGGGGGCTAATATCAAAACATGGACGCGATGAGGCAGCACATGTGTTCGGCAGCACGCTTTTTATGGTCCTAAATACTCTATAGAAATTTTTCAAATTCTCAGGCAAATGCGGATGGTAAATATAGTTATCTAGAAAGTCCTAAAACAAAATCGGGATATCGGTCTATATGGGTGGCGTATACAAAACAGGTGGACGCGATGAGAACCATTTTCGGCACACCTTTTTATGGTCCCTCAAATATCCTCTAATATTTGTTCATATTTCAAGGCAAATTGGATAAAAACTACGGTTTTTATAGGTCCAAGACTCCAAATTCGGGAGGTTGGTTTATATGGGGGCTATATCAAAAACATGGACCTATGCGACCATTTTCGAGCCAGCACCTGCTTTATGGTCCCAAATACCTTTAGATATTTCAATTCTAATAACAAATCGGGTGATAGAAAATACTGTTTCCTAAGAGGGCGTAAAAAAGCAATAATCGGGAGATCGGTCTATATGGGGGGGGCCTTATACGCCAAAACATGGCCGATATGGACCATTTTCGAACACACCCGCCCCACTCTTTATAAGTCCCACAATAACCTGACTAGATTTCCAATTTCAGGCAAAATCGATGGTAATATATAGTTTCTAGGACGCCGGCAAGAAGCAAAATCGGAGAATCGGTCTAATATCAAAACATACAAGAAAACATGGACCGAATACGGAACGATTTTCGACAACATCTCCCATTATGGTCCTAAAATACCTCTGATTTTCAATTTCAAGACAATCGATAAAAAATACTGTTTGCTAAGACGCCCTAAGAAGGCAATAGATCGGGAGATCGTCTGTAATGGGGCCTATACTAAAAACATGGACGGCGATTTACGGACCATTTTCGGACACACCTTTAATTATGGTTTCCCAAAATACCATTTAGATTTCCAATTTCAGGCAAATCTCGCTCAATCACGGTTTTTTATAGGCCCACGACCAACAAAATGGGGAGTCGGTTTTTATGGGGACTATATACAAAAACCCTGGGACGATATAGGCCCCATCTTCAGAAAGCTTGACCTGCCTGCAAAACAAAAAACTAATCTGTGCAAATTTTGGACGAATAGTGCGCTGATTAATTCGAACGCTGTAGCGGTGATTACAAACAGACATGACAGACAGAGGGGACCAGACGGGACATGCTTATATCGGTCCTTAGAATTTCTCCCCTGATCAAGAATATATATACTTTTATAAGTCGGAAATCCGATATTTTCGATGTGTTTACAAACGAAATTGTATCTCCATAACTGGTAAATATTTATATCCGTGCAAACATATGTGGTTAAAAAAAAAGAGTGTCAATCCCCCTTTTAATTCAGTTGGCGTTACTATAGAAGGACTCGAATTGTAATTCCACTTGGAATATATAGAAATATACTCATATTATGGAGTTAAATCTATACTTGCTTATTTTCCTTATTAACCCTCTAATGCCCAAGCCCGCCTTTAGGCGGGTTTCATTTTGTAAGGAAGCTTTTAGTAAAACACACCTTACGACAACAAAAATGGGTAAAATAACAGTAATAAAAGCCCTTGGTTATGTACCCTCCACCATGGATTGCGTAGAAACTTCTACGAAAGACTGTCATCCACAAACGAATTACTTGGGTTTGGGTATCTTAAAATTTCTTAACATCGTTTTCTAAATTGTGAGTTAGTCCATACTGGTATATATTAGACAAAAAAAGGTACAACAGCGCTCACAAAAAATCGGCCTTCGTAACATATATCCCAAATTTATTTGCTATAGTATACATTTTTGGGTATGTGCCGCAAAGACATTTATATGTTTGATCTCGACCAATATATAATATGTTTGAAGCATATTTTGGTCTAAACAATATAGTTGGGTAGTCTAAGTTAGAAATTTTTGTTTTTTGTATTTTGTCTATCAACATTGTTTTTTGTGAACATTATGTTGGGCTTTGCCGCAATAAATAATTTATGCTTAAAATTCTCCGCCAAAACAATATTTGTGCTCGAACAGATTTTTATTTATTTATTTATATATTTACTAATCGATAGTGAATTATGAAAATAAAACAGGTAATATAGGTGCTAACAACACTAGGTTTTCGGAAAGCCGTGAATGCTCAATAATTTTGTTTCTGCCCCTAATTGTTATAGTTCCCGCCGCCCCGCACATTCTTTCTCCACTTCCAAAAGAACAGTTTTTATTCCTTGCACCTTTTTCTGTAATACAACATTAGTAAGAAGAAATTGATTCAAATTTGTTTTATTTTAATTTTACGCTTCTTTCCGGACCGGGGATTTTGCGAACAGCGGACCACCACAGTTGTAGGATCAAAAGATAGAAGGCTGATCAAAATTAGCCCCTAAGGAAAAATAAAATGTAAATTTTGTAATAACATCCAGAGCAACGAACGCCGGCACCCACTTAATTCATATCGCTCCCTGTTAAAAGCGCTCGCCCAGCTACACAAACACCATATATGTTTAGTAGGATCTAGTTTCTAAAAATTAATCATATTTTCATCCGCGGAAGCTATATTATATTTACAGCAACGATTTTATGTCCCGAAACATAATTATGGTGTTACACATTATTAAACATATATGTCGCCAAACATGTTATGCTAGTTTTATGAAGCATTATATGCTTTGCAGCTCACGAAATATGTGGTGTTGTAAAACAATTGTGGTTGTTCAACTATAATTTAATGTTTATAGGGCCAAACATATGAAACAGTCCTTTTTTCAATGCCGTGTATGTTGTAGGTAAGTCTAACAGAATAATTAGCCGAAAATCCGATATGGACTTTCTGCCAGGCGGAACGTAAGAGAGCCAGAATTGAAATTATGGGGGTCGCTTATATTGAGTGAGGCTATATACAATTATGACTGGATATGGACCGCAGATTTTTGATGTGGGATTAGGGATCGGAATCTAATTGTATCTGGAGGGCTTATATATAACTATAGACCGATATGGACTAGTTAGCATGGTTGTTAACGGCCAATATACTAGCACTGTGTACCAAATTCACAAGCTGACTCGGATGACATATTCTCCTGCCAAGAGGCTCCAAAACCCAAAAAATCTCAAGATCGGGTGTTTATATGGGGGGCTATATATGATTGATGGGACCTGATATGGGGACCCACTTTTTGGCATGGTTGTTTAAATATCAATATACTACACCCCACGTCTAGATTTTAAACCAGATCGGGTATTGAATTTTGCTTCTCCCAAAAAAGGCAGCCGGAGGTCAAGATCTGGGGATGTCGGGTTTATAAGTGGGGGCTTAATAATATATATTATGGACGCGATTTCGACGGAATTTTTGCAATATGTGTTTGGAGCCATATATTAACACCACGTACCACAACTTTTCAACTGAGATCGGATGAACTTTGGGTCTTGGTCCAAGAGGCTACCGCGAGGGGTCAAGATCTGGTGCATCGTTGAATATTGGGGGCTAATATATACATTATGCGATCCGATCGTGGACGCAATTTTTGCATGGTCGATTATATGGGGCTAGTATGATAAGTTATGGGACCCGGATGTGGCCGATACTTTTTGCAATGCGTTGTTAGACGACCATATACTAACCGACCGAATCGTACCAAATTTCAGCCCGGCATCGGATGAAAATTTGTTTATCCTTAGAGGCTCCACAAGCCAAATCGGGGGGATCGGTTTATTATGGCGGCCTATATGTAATTATGCGACGCGATGTGGACCAAACGTTTTTGCAATTGTTGTTAGAAGACCATATACTAACACCGGATGTACCAAATTTCATTTTTGCATTTTTTCAAGCCAGAGTCTTTTGCTATTGTGTATTGCTATCCTAATACAAAACAGATTTGGGCGGATGCCATGGCTTTGGGTGCTGGGGAAAAATTCCATGCAGATTTTATAAATTTTGAAAAGTTTTTTTTTAAATTTATAACCCAACGCCAAACCGGATGTTCTGAATTCTCGTCATAATGTCGGCTATTACTTAGTCGTTCACCTACTTGTTTTTGCAACTGCTTAGAAAATTTGCTTCTCTAGAGGTGCCGCAAGCCAATTTGGGGGTCCGTTTTATATGGGCCTATACCGTATAAGTGGACCGAGTAATGGGCCCCAATTTGCAATACCATCCGCGACTAGAATCAAATAACAAGCTTGCAAGTTTGCAAGTCCGATAGCTTTGTTTCGTTTCGGAAGTTAGCGTGATTTCAACCAGACGGACGACGGGACATGCTCAGGATCGACTTCCCAGAATTTCACCCTACACGCTCGACCCCAGAATATATCAGTACTTTATGCCGGGTCCTTAAGCAATATTTCGATGTGTTACACAAACGGACATGACAAAGATAATAATACCCCATCCTATGGTGGAGGGTATACCAAAAGGGTTCCAAAATAGGACATGTTTTTTTTCAACACTGTTGTTTTAAAGCGAATTGTTTTTTAACCTAGCAAACAGATTAAATTGCTGAGTTTAAGTTGATTTTGGAATGTTTAAAATTTAAGTTGTCGTTAACCGCGCCTCACGCGCCCCCCATTTTCCAAAGGAGAATTTTTTTTGGGAATAAGCGATACGACCAGAAAAAAAGAACTGAAAAGGAATCAAACTTAAACACCCAGAAAAAAGTGAACCACACGGGATGAAAAAGGACTGTTTTTATATGTTTGGCTATAGAACATTATAATGTTTGGAACACAACCATTTTAAACAGGTTCCATATTTTTGAGGTGCAACCATAATAATGTTTCTAAACTAGCATGAGACATGTTTGGGACATATAATTTAATATGTTTAGAAATATTAATGTTTTGGGACATACAAATGTTTGTAAATATAATATGGCTTAGAATGGCAAAACAATATATTAATTTAGAAATAGCCCTATAAACCCATACATGATTGGTAGTAGCTTGGAGGCGCTATTTAAGCAGGGAGCGATCATTGAATTAAGTTGGTGGTTGTTGCTTGTTATTTCAAAAATTTAACGAAATTTTATTTTTCCCTTGGCAATGTGATCAGCCTACTTCTTCTGATTCCTTACAAAACCTGTGTGGGTCGCCTGTTCGAATCCCGTCGCGGAAAGTAAAATTAAAATAAAAAAATCCATACCAATTGAATACTTTCTTCGTACAGATGTTTGTTATTACTAGAAAAAGGTGTTAGAACTAAATAAATCTCGTGAAGGTGAGAAAATGATGTCGGGGAATGAATACAATTGGCGGCTAGAAACAAAATTTTGAGCATTCGAGGTCGGAGAACCATATGTTGTTAGCACTATATTTGACCTGTTTATTTTCCATAATTCATTATGATTTGTAAAGTCATAATAAATAAATAAATAAAATTTGAAGCACAATATTGTTTGGAGAATTTTGTTCTTAAGCATATAATATTTTTGGGGTGGCAAAAATGCTTCCAAACATATGTATAGTGTTCACATAATAACAATATTGTTTCTTGGAGATAAACATATTGAATTGTGGACTGCAAAAATACAAAAATGTTTGGAACTTAGACTACCACAAGACATATATGTTTCGAGACTGATATGCTTTCAAACATATTATAGATTGGAAAGAGAGTCAACATAATAAATGTTTGGGCAATACCCGTGGCAAAATGTATATGCTTGAAGCAAAATAATGTTTGGGAGTATAATGTTAGCAGAAAGCGTATTTTTTGGTTAGCGTGTAGGATTGGA
>PGFW01053152.1:821-13173 GCA_003123925.1 Haematobia irritans | reverse complement strand
AATGTTGTCAAAAATTATACTTACATAAAAAATTTTTGTAAAATTTTTGGTCTATGGTTAATTTGTCAAAATTTTTTTCTATAGAAAATTTGTTCAAAATTTGATTTCGTTAGAAACATTTAAGGTCAACATTTTTATTAGAAAAAAATTTTCAAATTTACTTTGTAAATATTGAATGAAAAAAAGGTAAATAAAGATGAATGTATAAATAAATAAAAATATTTATATAGAAATGTTGTCAACATTTTATTTCAATAGAAAATTTTATTTGTATAGATAATCTTCTCACAATGTTATTTTTATAGAAAATTTTCTCAAAATTTTATGTTTATAGAAAAATTTGTCAAAATTTTATTTCTATAGAAAATTTTCTCAAAATTTTATTTATATAGAAAATTTTGTAAATATTTATTATTTATATAGAAATTATGTCAATTTTGTTTTTCTCTACAAACATGTTGTCAAAATTAATAACTACAATAAAAAATGTGGTAAAAATTTTATGTCTTATGGACAACTTTGATATCAATAGAAAATTTTTGTCAAAAATTTTATTTCTGTAGAACCATATTTTCAAAATTTTATTTATATTAGGAAATGTTGTCAAAATTTTTTCAATAGAAAATTTTCTCAAAATTTTATTTGTATAGAAAATTTTTATCAAATATTTTATTTTTTATAGAAAATTTGTCAAAAGTTTATCCTATAGAAATTTTTGCCCAAAAATTTTATTTCTATAGAAAATTTCTCAAATATTTATTTATATAGAAAATTTTTTTTCTTTAGAAAATTTCCAACTTAAATTTTAATTACTATAGAAAATTTGTTAATATTGTATTTATATAGAAAATTTCTTGTCCAAACTTTTGTTTTCTATACAAATGTTGTTCAGAAATTATACTACCTATTAAAAAATGTTGTAAACACTTTATTCTTATAGATAATTTTGTCAAAAATTTTATTTCTATAAACTAAGTTTCTTCAAAATTTTATTATAAGAGGATTTGTCAAAATTTTATTTAAATAGAAAATTTTGTCAAAGTTTTAATTTTTATTAAAAAAAAAAAATATCAAAAACTTTCACTTCTTTAAGAAAAAAAAATCGTTCCAGACTAGATTTTAAAATTCTTTTTTAATTTGAATTCACTTAAAATTTATTGTCAGACTTTGAACGTGCCATTAAGGCACCGGCAAAATCAAAAGTTCTGGGCTTGGTGTCTCCTTCCGACCGGGCCGTGACGCCGAAGCTCCTTTGAAAAATTGTCCGTTTGTATTTGGAACTGGACGGCAAAGGCATCCAAGTGTGTTATGTCTTCATTTAGCATCGTACCATATCATAATGGATCAACTTTGAATTTGCCAAATTGGTTGTTACATTGCAATACGATCCTTTGGCACTGAATGTTCTTTTGTATCAACTAATTTGACTGTAGGATATGCCCTCGGATGCTCAACGTATTAATAACCTAATGAGAAACTGATTGAAGCAGGGTTATGTGGAAGAGTTCTGATGTCCCAAACACGAATTTGCATACAAAACATCGTTTGGTAGCGATATTTGTTTTTTTAGTAATATATCCAGAGAAGGATATATTGATCACCTAAACAAGTTTCAACGAGAATAGAGTTTCTTTTTTACGCGGAAAATAAAACATGTTTTTATATTGGGAATTATATTGGCGAATATTTTTGCCCGACAAAAAATCTCTGCTCTTGAATCAGTTGATCTGATCATTCCTTCTCTATGGTATTTAGCAAATTTTGCTACAATCTTATTCACTTTCTCTATATATTTCAACTTCCTTTGGTTGGCCATGGTTACATCATGGTCCACCCTATGAATATTCTTCCTCGTATGTTCGCTAAGGTCTTTCCCCGTTATGAATCAAGTAGAACAAATGACTGTCATCAATCCAGCCAAATTGGTTGGAATTCAATCTTTAAAGCAACATAATGGATTAGCATTTTTTATGATTATGGTCATTGTAGTTTATTTTTCAAATGTTTATTCCTTAAATATCGGTTTAATGAATTATCGATATTAATATCGATATAATTATTATGCTAAGTGTAAAGCTTATATCTTAATGTTTTAAATATTACAAATGAAAAATAAACAAAAAAAAAAAAACAAAATTCTATTAAAACCAATGCGTAATTGACCGATGGGAGATCGATATACTCTTATGGGGCTATACCGAAAACAGCGGACTACTTAAACGACGCATATTCGAACACTTGTTTAAGTACCAAGATTTCGAATTTCAGGCAAATAGGATATTTAATTGCCGGTGTCTAGAATATGGGGGCTATTAGCGAAACATTGATATGGATTTACACATTGTTAAACACACCTATGACGCGGCCTAAAATACCAATTCCAGGGAACTAGGATAAAAGTTACGGGTCAAGAAGTCAAGGGATCGACCTGTTATGGGCGCTATACCGAACATGGGCCGATGCACACCATCTTCCCAGTTTCGGTTCGAACACCAAACAGTCTCATCAGCACTGGAATATCCCCTTGTGACCCGGTATAAAATAAAGTTGATGAACCTTTTTTTAAGCCATTTTTTCGTTGACGCGTGCTGAGCTGCGATGCGTGTTGGTTTCTGCGCCAAAGAGCTTCAATACCGGTCTTTTTGATATTTTCCGATAATATTCGGCCAATTTATTTTGAGCCACGGAATACAAGCAGAGCAGACAGATCAAACCCACACAATTAATTCAAACTAACCTTTTAGGCAAATTAAACCAAATCTTTACTTTTACCCGTCTAATTTTTTTGTTCATCGGTTAGCTCTTAAACCACATTCATTGACTTTAGTCCAAGCTCATTTTTCAATATGTGTTAGATCAAATTTTCCTTTCATTTTTCGGATAATTTCACAGAAAAAAAATTTCCGTAGTTAAACTAACGCCTAAATTTAACTTATTTTTTATTTGCTAAAAAAATTATTTTTAGTAGTTAAATTTTATTACTTTTTGCTGAAATTTTCCACAGCCAATGAAGTTGTTTTTTAAGTATGTCTCAAAATATTTTATGAACTAAACGTGAGTATTTAAAGTTTCGATGACCGTACTCATTAAGTTCAATATAAAACTTTTAAAGCAAATTAAAATTTCGTACGATTTCCAATAATAGTAAGAATGAAACTACAGTATGGTTAAAATGCGTCATGATTTGGCGACAAGAAATTTTTTCTTAACTGTTTAGTTAATATTTTTCTTCTATAAGGGGTTAATTTCGTGAACTGTAGTTAAAAGTACAGAACAGGGCTTCATTTTCATTGGTTTAACAACGCTTCTGGAGAAACTCAAAATGTGTACCAAATTTATTTCAATTTTTCGTACGAGTTACTTCTTTATTTCTTCCTATAAAACAGTTTACCTTTTTGCGGTGTTCTTGTCTTGCTACCACGGTGTCACTTTGGTGTCAAACTAAGAAACTTTACCACAATCTACCAAATAAAAAAAAAATAAAAAATAAACAAGTATGTACGGCCGTAAGTTCGGCCAGGCCGAATCTTATGTATCCTCCACCATGGATTGCGTAGAAACTTCTACGAAAGACTGTCATCCACAATCGAATTACTTGGGTTGTGTTATCCTAAAACTTCTTAACATCGTTTTCAAAATTGGTGAGTTAGACCATACGTGGTATTATGTAACAAAAAAAAGGTATGTATATGGTAAGTCTACAAATAATTAACGAATCCGATATGGACTTTTGCACGCGTACGTAGAGAACCAACGTATGGTCTAACTCACAATTTTTTGAAAACGATGTTAAAGAAGTTTTAGGATAACACAACCAAGTAATTCGATTTGTGGATGATGACAGTCTTTCGATAGAAGTTTCTACGCAATCCATGGTGGAGGATACATAAGATTCGGGCCTGGCCGAAACTTACGGCCGTACATACTTGTTTATTTTTTTATTTTTTTTTATTTGGTACGATTGTGGTAAAGTTTTCTTAGTTTTGTACACTGAGTGACAGCCGTCGTAGCAAGACAAGAACACCGCAAAAAGGTAAACTGTTTTATAGGAAGAATAAAGAATAATCGTACGAAAATTGAATAAATTTGGTACAGCATTTTGAGATTTCTGCCAAAGCGTTGTTAAAACCATGATAATTGATATGCCCTCGCTTTGTACTTTTTTAATACAGTTCACGAAATACACCCCCTTATAGAAGAAGAATATTAACTAACAGTTAAGAAAAAAAATCATTGTCGCCAAATCATGAGGCCATTTTAACCATACTGTATTGCATTCTTTACTATTTTGGAAATCGTAGAAATTTAATTGCCTTTAGGTTTATATTGAACTATGAGTACGGTTCATCGAACTTTATACTCACGTTTAGTTCATAAAAATATTTGAGGACATACGTTAAAAAAAACGGAAAAACTTCATTGGGCTGTGGAAAATTTCCGCAAAAAGTAATAAAGATTTAACTACTAACAAATAATTTTTTTACAATAAAAATAAGTTAAATTTAGCGTTAGTTTAACTACGGAAATTTTTTTCTGTGAAATTATCCGAAAAATGAAAGGAAAATTTGATCTAACACATATTGAAAAAATGACTTGGACTAAAGTCAATGAATGTGGTTAAGAAGCTAACGATGGAACAAAAAAAATTAGACGGCTTAAAAAGTAAAGGATTGGTGTTTAATTTTGCCTTAAAAGGTTTAGGTTGAAATAATTGGTGTGGGTTTGATTGTTGCTCCCTGCTTGTATTTCGTGTCGGGCTCAAAATAATATGCCGAATATTATTTCGGGAAAATATCCTAAACAAGACGGTATTGAAGCTCTGGCAGAACCAACACCATCGCCCCACTCAGCACGCGTCAACCAAAAATTGTCCTTAAAAAAAGCGATTCATCACTTTAATTTATACCGTCACAAAGGGGATATTCCAGTGCTGTATGAACTGTTTGGTGTTCGAACGAAACTGGCAAGGATGGTAGTGCATCGGCCACATTTCCGCGTACTAGCGCCCATACAGGTCGATCCCTTGACTTCTTGACCCGTAACTTTTATCTAGTTCCCTGGAATGGTATTTTAAGCCCTCAATAGGTGTGTGAAACATGCGTTGTAAAATCCATATCCATTTTCGCTATAGCCCCCATATTCTAGACGACCGCCCACCACAATTAATATCCTATTTTGCCTGAAATTCGAAATCTTCGGTACGTTAACAAGTGTTCCGAATATGGTGTTTATAGGTCCCTGTTTCGGTATAGCCCCATAAGATATATTCCCGATCTCGCCGATCGCGTCATTACGATTGTTGTCTTAATAGAATTTTGTTTTTTTTTTTTTTTATTTTTTCATTTTGTAATATATTTAAAACATTAAAGTATAAGCATTACACTTAGCATTAATAATTAATCGATATTAATATTCGATAATTCATTAACCGATATTTAAGGAATAAACATTTTACAATAAATACAAGACCATGAATCAATAAAGAATTGCTAATCCATTATTTGGCCTTAAAAGATTGAATTCCAACCATTTGGCTGGCATTGATGACAGTCATTTGTTCTACTTGATCTACGGGAAAGACCCTTAGCGAACATACGGAGAAGAATATTCAATGGACATGATGATAACGCCATGGCACAAAGCGAAGTCTGAAATATATAGAGAAAGTGGAATTAAGAGTTGTAGCAAAATTATGCCCTAAATACACAGTAGGTAGAGAAGCGAGCATGATCAGATCAAAAGCTGATTTTCAAGAGCAGAGATTTTTTTGTCGCAAAAACATATTCCCAATCATAATTCCCAGATATAAAAACATGTTTTATTTTCCGCGTAAAAAAGAAACTCTATTCTCTTGAAACTTGTTTAAGGTGATCATATTCCTTCTCTGGATATATATAAAAAAACAAATATCCTACCAAACGATGTTTTGTATGAAATCATGCGCGACATCAGAACTCTATCCACATAACCCTCTTTCAACAGTCTCATTTAGGTTATTAATACGTTCTTGAAGCATCCGAGGGCATATCTACCAGTCAAATTAAGTTGAATCACAAAGAACATTCAGTGCCGAGAGAATTCGTATTGCATGTAACAACCCAATTTAGGCAAATTTCCAAAAGTTGATCCATAATCGAATATGGTACGATCTTAAATGAGGACATAACACACCTTGGATGCCTTGCCGCCAGCTTCAAATACAAACGCAGACAATTTCAAAAAGGAGCTTCGGGCGTCACGGCCCGGATAGGAAGGGAGACACCACCAGCCCAGAACTTCTTGGATTCACCGCGTAGCCTTAATGGCACGTTTTTCAAAGTCTTTGAAAAATTAAATTTGTAAGAACTGATTTCAAATTAAAAAAAGAATTTTAAATCTAGTCTGAAGATTTTTTTTTCTAAAGAAGCTGAAAGTTGATAATTTTTTTTTAATAAAATAAAAACTTGGACAAAATTTTCTATTTAAATATAAATTTTGACAAAAATCCTCTTATAAATAAAATTTTAAAGAAAAACTGTTATAGAAATAAAATTTGACAAAATTATCTATAGACATAAAATGGCTTTTTTTTTTGACCAACATGTTTTTATAGTTAGTTATAACTTCTGACAACATTTGCTATAGAAAACAAAAGTTGACAAAATTTTCTATATAAATACCATATTTAACACAGAATTTTCTATAGTAATAAAATTTTAAGGAAATTTTCTAAAGAAAAAAAATTTTCTATATAAATAAATATTTTGAATGAAAATTTTACTATAGAAATAAAATTTTTGGCAAAATTTTCCTATAGCAAATAAAGCTTTGACAAAATTTTTCTATAAAAATAAAAAAATTTTGATAAAATTTTCTATACAAATAAATTTGAGAAAATTTTCTATTGAAAAAAAAATTTTGACAACATTTCTATATAAATAAAATTTTGAAATATGGTTCTACAGAAATAAAATTTTGACAAAATTTTCTATTGATATCAAAGTTGTCCATAGACATAAAATTTTACCACATTTTTTATTGTAGTATAATTTTGACAACATTTTGTAGAGAAAAACAAATTTTGACATAATTTCTATATAAATAATAAATATTTACAAAATTGTCTATATAAATAATTTCGAGAAAAAATTTCTTATAGAAATAAAATTTTCTGACAAAATTTCTATAAACATAAAATTTGAGAAAATTTTCTATAAAAATAACATTGTGAGAAGATTATCATATACAAGAATAAAATTTTCTTATTGAAATAAAATGTTGACAACCATATTCTATTATAAATATTTTCTATTTATTATATACATTCATCTTTATTTACCTCTTTTTTCATTCAATATTTTACAAAGTAAAATTTGAAAATTCTTTCTATAAAAATGATGACTAAAATGTTCTACGAAATCAAATTTTTTGACAAAAATTTTTTCTATAGAAAAAAAATTTTGACAAAATTAACCATAGAACATAAAATTTTACAAAATTTTTTATAGTAGCTATTAAATTTTGATCAACATTTTGTATAGGAAAACAATTTTTTTGACAAAATTTTCTCATATAAATAAATATTTGACAACAATTTTCTATAGAAATAAAGATTCTGACAAAAATTTTCTATTGATATTAAAAGTTTGACAAAAGTTTTCTATAGCAACTAAATTTATTGACAAAAATTTTCATAGAAATAAACTATGACGAATAGATTTCTACTAGAACTAAAATTTTGAACAAAATTTCTTATAAGAAATAAGTTTTTGACAAAATGTTCTATAGAAATAAAATTTTTAACACAATACAACAATGTATAGAACATGAGATTTTGACAAACAAAATTTCTATAGAAATAAGTTTTTTGACAACATTTTCTATAGAAAATAAAATTTTGACAAAATTTTCTATAGAAATAAAATCTGAACAAAAATTGTCTATACAAATAAAAAATCTTGACAAACTTTTCTATTAGAAATAAAATTTTAACAAAATTTTCTATAAGCAAATAAAATATTGAAAAATCTTTTCTATATTAAATAAAATTTTGACAAAATTTTCTAAGCAAATAAGTTTTATTTCTATCGAAAAAAAAAATTTTACAAAATTTCTATTACAAATAAAAATCTTGACACAATTTTCTATAGAAACAAAAATGTTAACAAAATTTTCTACAGAAAAAAAATTGAAACAAAATTTTCGTATTAGAAAATAAAATCTGATGACCAAAATTTTCCATAAAGAAATAAAATCATGACAAAATTTTCTATTAGGAAATAAAATGTTGGAAAAAATTTTCTATAGAAATAAAATTTTGACAAAAATTTTCTATAAAATAAAATTTTGACATAAAATTTTAACAAAACTTTTATATAAAAATGAAAATTTTACAAAATTTTCTATAGCAAATAAAATGTTCTACTAAAACAAAAATTTTGACAAAATTTTCTAATAGAAATGAAATTTGACAAAAAGTTTCTTATAGAAATATAATTTTTGACAAAATTTTCGATAGAAATATAAGTTTTGGACAAAAATTTTCTATATGTATAAAATGTTGGGACAAAACTTTCTGTAAAAATTAAAAATTTTTGACAACATTCTATTGCAAATAACATTTTGACCAAAATTCTTTGAATAGAAAATAAAAGTTGACAAAATTTTCTACAGAAAAAAATTGACAAAATTTCTCTATAGATATAAAATCATGACCAAATATCCATGTAGAAATAAAATCATGACAAAAATTTTTTATAGAAATAACATTTTTTTAATTTCTATAGAAAATTTCTCGCATACACAACACAAATTTGACAACATTTCTAGTACAAATAAAATTTATGATTTTGAAACTTCTATAGAAATAAAATGTGACACAACTCTAGAACATCAAAATATTTTAACACAATTTTCTATAGAAATAAAATCTTGGCGAAACTTTCTATAGAAATACAAATTTCCATTAGAAATAACATTTTGCAAAAATTTTCTATAGAAAAATAAAATATTGACAAAGTTTTCTATATAAATAAAATTTTAACAAAATTTTCTACAGAAAAAAATAATTGACAAAATTTTTCTATTTAAAATAAAATTTTGACAAAAATCTTCTATAGAGAATAACATAAAAATGTTGAAAGCAAAAATTAAAATTTTGACAAAATTTTCTTATTAGAAAATAAAATTTTCGTATTACAAGTAAAATTTTGATATTTTATATAAAAAAATAAAATTGACAAAATTTTCTATAGAAACTAAAATTTTTTGAATAAAACAAATATTGTATAGAAATAAGATTTTGAAAACAAATATCTGATAGAAATAAGTTTTTGACAATATTTTCTATAGAAATAAATCTTCTGACAAAATTTTCTATAGGAAATAAAAATCTTGATCAAAATTGTCTATACAAATAAAATTCTTTGACAAATTTTCCTATAGAAATAAAATTTTGACAAAATTTTCTATAAAATTAAAATTTGACAAAATTTGTCTAAAGAAATAAGTTTTATTTTCTATCGAAATAAAATTTTATTACAAAATTTTCTATTACAAATAAAATCTTGACACAATTTATCCTATAGAAAACAAAATGTTAACAAAATTTTTGTACAGAAAAAAAAATTGACAAAATTTATCTATTTAGAAGTAAAATCATGCCAAATTTTCCATTTAGAAATTAAATAATGGCACAACAAATTTTTTCTATAGACAATAAAAATGTTGAAACAGTTTTCTATGAGAAATTAAAATTTTGACAAAATTTCTATAAAAATTAAAATTTGACAAAATTTTCTATAGAAAGTTAAAATTTAACAAAATTTTATATTAAAAATAAAATTTGACAAAATTTCTATAGAAATAAAATTTTTCTACTAAAACAAATTTTGACAAAATTTTCTATCAGAAATGAAATTTGACAAAAAGTTTCTATTAGAAATATAAATTTTGACAAAATTATCGATTAGAAATTATAATTTGACAAAAATTTTCTATAGTATAAAATAGTTGACCAGAAACTTTTCTGTTAGCAAATAAATTTTGACAAGAACATTTCTATTGAAATAAACATTTTGACAAAATTTTCCACTTAGAAATAAAATGTGACAAAATTTTCTACAGAAAAAAAAAAATTGGACAAAATTTTTCTATAGAATAAAAATCTCATGACCAAATTATCCATCACAAATCAAAATCATTGAAAAATTTTCTTATAGAAATAACATTTATTTCTATAGCAAATTTTCTATTATAATAAAATTTGACAACATCTTTCTATAACAAAGTAAAATTTTGAATGAAACTTCTATAGAAATCAAAATGTTAGACAAACTCTTATTTTAAATAAATAAAATAAATTGTCCACATATTTATTGCCTTTATGGGCGAAATATGAATCTTATAAGTTGCTGTGATCAACACAAATAGCGCTCGTATTATGAAAACGTTCTTAGGACGTATAACCTTCAAAAAAATTTCCAAAACTTTACGATACAAGCTGCTCAGCAGCAGATTGCCCAACACTACGGCTTCATCAATTCCCGAATGTTTTGAAAAAGTAACATTTGCACACTTAAAAGCCATACATTTTCACAAAGAGAAAATCGTTCCTTTAAGAACAGTACTTCACCCTTATTCCTGGTAAGTCGACTCTCGCCGTCGCTTTTTGCTCGCTTTTCGTCAGTCGCCACTAACATTGGTATTCCGATTCGTCGATATTATTCTGCTATCGGAAGAAAATCGGTATTCCTGGTGCGCTTTCTTCTGTCAGCCAACATCGTCGCTTTTGGTCGCCTTTTTAAATTTACAAGCGACGAGTTTAGTGTTTAATTTTTGAAGAAGTTTTAGAAAAATTTATTTAATCGGACAACTGAAAAAATAAAAATGCTAAAAAATGGGGAAATTTGGTCTAAGAGGTAAGAGGTAAAGTGACTAATCTTCAACAATTAAAAAAAAATGGGAAAAAATCATTATTATAGATTATGGTCATCAAACTTTTTCAAATTCATAGAGAAGAACAACTTGTACAATTAAAGTAAAACGTGTTGGATTTTCAATTCCATTTTATTTTCAATAGAAATCCTTTCAAGGCAATGTATTCTATTAGCATCCAAACTACGGTCAAACAATTGTGTCGAAACTTTGAAATGCATCCTTGCGACAACGATAATGTCAACGTCGTTCCACATTGTATATGCCGGCATGTTGTATTGTCCTAATGTTAGATATCTAAATCATTTCCCGCAGTCAAATTTATCATCTTATTTTGATTTTTCGAAAGTCCACATTGGATTACAAAAACAAACAGCCCATTTTAAACATAAATTTAATATAAAATTCAGTTTTGCCCACATTCAGTCTGATTTTGTTTTTTTTTTTCACGATGATCCTATGTGCCACTTTGATCTCAGGCTCGTCGTCGCCATTTTTGTAGTTTTGGAAGCTTAGTGTCCATCGATATATATCCACATTTTTTCCGCGGTTCAAATTAAATATTTTTTTTTAATTTTCCGACTTGAGAATTGGCCGTCAGAAATAAAAAATATGTTGAAACCGAAAAAATTAATAATTCTTTTTTTGCACCATCAGCTGATTGTTTTCATAGTATATCGGCCTCGCCCTTTATTACGCAGTATTGTAATTGGCTTACAGCAATAACGTAATCGTCGGTCGTCGCCCGTCGCCACTTCGCAGGAATCAACCAAATGTATGACGAGACGACTTAAAAGCGACAGACGACAAAAAGCGACGGCGAGAGCGAGGGCGACTTTAGGAATAAGGGTGATTGTTTCTTTGTCTGATAATAATTTGTGATAAAAAAATTCGTTGATATAGTTATAAAAATTAGCTTACCATGTATGGGATAAACACTTCCAACTTCTCCGATAAAGCCACATTTCACCATACCCACACCTTCCAATTCAATGCCAGTTATGATTTCCTTTGAATACAAATCGGTCATTTGTTCCACTGTCATATTTTTATGCTCAGCATCTTGTAAATCGTTGACATAATGACCCGTTCCAGCAACAATATGTACTCCAGTCTTTTTACTTGCCTCTACCATGAATTCCAAATTTCTTTTGAGGCCATGTGAACTATTCTCTACAATAGTACCACCTCCGAATTTTTTGTAAAACTCAAGATCCTTGAGAACGGCTTCACGAGTTGCTTCATCATAGAAACGTGTATTGTCGCGACTCGAGTAGGGATATTGACGGACAAAACCTAAATTTTCCATACACAGTTTACCCTCCAAAAATTGTTTGTAATCTGCTGGTGGATCACAATGGAATCCCTCAAAATCTAAGGCAATGTGTTCATGGGTGAGGGTGCGACCCAAGAGATTTGGATCAATGGTACCCAAAAC
>PGFW01053151.1:0-10922 GCA_003123925.1 Haematobia irritans | reverse complement strand
GTTTTAATACTCACATTTAAGTCGGTGAACCTTTGCGGCAATTTGTGATTACATTCGGGTACATTTCAGTTAGGTTAGCTTTGAAACACTCAGTAATGTCACGACGGTGTCGAACCAATGCAGGGACAGTTGCTCCATATATCTATGTATAATTTAAAAATTATTAAAACAATTATTTAAGAAACAAAGACCTATAAAAGGAATTAGCGAAATTCTTAAATGTCAAAAAAAAGTCCATATAATTTATGCCAAACTATTAAATCTCCGTTAATAATAAGGTGACAATTTGAGAAAGTACCCAGACAAAAAGTGCTTTCCGAAAACTAAAGTGAAAAATTCAGTTCATTCAATATAGGTTTATCCATTTTATATTCCAGTTAAGAGTAAATTTCTTGTGGGAAGATAATAAAATCTTACTGTCGTTTCAGTAAAGAAAATCTAAGGACTATTAAGCAGTTAGGAACTAGTCTCATTAAACTAGAGAATAGGCACTGGAATTTTTACCTAATTACTGTTTTACTTCGTGGGTATAAGAATTTACTACTGCACACAGAAAATCTTTATTCACCGATAACAAACCGCATTCTTAAAAATAAACAATCCGAACTAAAACAATTTTCCTCAAAATTAGGTACAAATTCTCTATAAAATTGATAATTGCCGACTTCCTTCTTTAATAGAAAGTTTTTTCATACATTACGAACAACATTGCGCATAGCAAAAATATTTTAGATCTCATTCGTACTTAAGCAAGTATGCAACCTTTGGAAATTCCTAAGGACAACATCACTTGTTAGGAATATAGCGAACATTTTCCGTATATTCCTCTTATGTTTACCTGTCAATCGATACCTGGTCATCGCTAATCGATTGTGTTTGGCGTGGGTGTAAATCGATTGTTTGCGCGTTGGGTTGTTTTTGGTTTTGGAAGTCCGCGTTGCTTGTCGGTATACGGAGAGATGGTTAAAAACAATAATCACTGGTACACAATAAATATAATCAAGTCAACAACACGTAACTCAACTATATAAAAGACTTTATATATTTTTAATTAGTGAAAGATAAATCTGTCATCGTCTTTTTTTTTTCGAAAAATCAAATCTATTCCAACTATTCGGATGGCGTGTAAACAGAAAGGGAAAAACACCAGCAGGGAATACAAAACTCCTTTCGTTTGTCTTCATTGTGGAATCTTAATATATCAGGGTGGAATATTCCAGTGACGCTACACCTTTGATAACCAAAAGGATGGTTTTCTATAGACTTTTTATTTTGTAGGTATTGAAATTGTAAAGGAGGACAAACATCGTTACGCAGCCAAATCTTATTAAAAAGTGCGGAAGGTACAAGAAGAAGAAAAATGCGTTTGATGGACCCATTACATTGAAATTGGACAATAGTGGCAATAATAACCACTAATATCTTCAAGGCCAGTCGATCGCACTCAAAAAAAAGTGAACTCTCTAATGTTCACCTAAAGCCATTTAACGTTCATTTTATTAGTTCAGTTTAGGAATCATTATGTTTGGAAAGAAGTTTATCTTTACTCAAATTAATTTTTTGCGTACGTTAGTTAAAGAACTAAAAAACCAGGAAAAATTATTGACCAAACATAAAGCATTAAAAGGTTTCCTAATTTCGTATTTCTACACAAAGAATAGTTCATTATTTCTTTAAATTTGTAAATTTTACCAAAAATGATGTCCGATCATGAGACTTGTATGGCAATAAAGGACATTCTTGCCAATTTTGGACACTTCCAAGATTTCTCTTAAAAACTACAAAATTTCTTTCAACAAGTGCAAAACTTAGTTATGCTAATAAATTTTCTGAATTCTGTCGAAAATATTACTTCTTATTTTTACCATATCCGGGTGAATGCCAGGCTTGTAATACTGTTTATTAAAATTTTCTAAAAAACAAAATCCAAACATTTTTCTTAAAAATTAATCGAAAAGTTATCTTTCCTGATGGGCTTCACTGTTTTTTTCAGTGTTGCTGTTGATTCTTAATAAATATGATTCATATATTAATAAAACATGTCTTTTATTGAAGAAATATTAAATAAATTAAAACTGTATTTAAAACCGAAAGTTAAACGATTTACCATAAAATGTAAAAATTGTCCATATTACGAATTCCATTCACTATCGATGTTATTCTGTGGTACATAAATATAAGAAAATGTTAAAACTAATATGTAGGGAATGCATCTTTCTAATTTCTAAGAAAATCAATTGTTCAAAGAAATAAAAATGACTATAAAGAAGAAAAAATAAACGAAGAGAATATCAAATAACAAAATAAAAAGTTAATAATTTTTAAACTTAAAATAAAGGAAACAAATAAATTTTAATTACAAAAAATGAGGTGCCAGCAATATAAACAGCACACACAATAGGGTACAATAAAAAAGGGAAGAAGACCAAATATATATAATAATAAAAAAATATAGAATATATTACGAAGAAATAAGCAAGATATATATAATATAATATATATTATATATAAAATTAATAAAATAAGATAAAAGATAATAGTAACAAAAATGATAGAAAAAAAATTTATACAAAATACATATAAATACCATATATGAATACAATCAGTTAAATTTTTTATCAATAATACATGATGATATAAGATGAAGAATATAATAATAGGAAAATGAGAGATATAAAAATAATAATAGAATGAAGATAATATAATACCAATAAAATAATATACATAAGAATCACATTACAATATAAAAAAAAATAAAAAAAATAGATAAAATATGAGAAAAAGACATAATACAGAAGAATTCAACCATATTATAATACAACGAATAAAGATAATATATATAATAACATAAAGAAGAAGAATAAAACAAATTTGTAACTGAAGAAATTCTAAATACAACAACAACAAATACAATTTATACATTTTTATTTTTCCATTCCGACTTTAATCAATGAAGTTTCTGTGTTAATATTCAGTTTAAAAATTATGCTTTGACGGCGTTGGCGTTTGACATATCAACGTTGACATTCTTCAAAACTGATGCGATGACTTCACCAATAATAGGTGTGTTCGTGTAATTTTCTAGCAATAATTATCCAGTAAAAACTAGCAAGAGAGTTAAAGTGCATTTTACTCTCTTTGATTAAAATTGCTGAAAAGTACGCGAATGCAATCCACACTGAAAGAATATTGTCGTGAGGTTAAAGATTTCATGTCTTTAAAATGCGAATGCAAATTTTGCTTAGCATAGAAGACGCATTTCTCTAATATAAAGCTTTTTCCTTGTCCAAATGTCGATAAACTTTCCAATGAAGTCGTATTGTCCTTATAAGTAAGTGATTTGACTTAAAAGTGGGTATCATAACATGAAAGAAAACATTTTTGGGCTAAGGTCAACTTGACTTTAATAATGTCTTTATAATGATTGTCTGTAAATTTGTTGTCTTTTTGCATATTGACTACAAAGCAAAAAATCGTTCAAATATAGGACATGTTTTTCAATACTTTATTTTAAAGACGTTTTTTACTTCAAACATCGTTAACTCATTTTAAAGGACTTTGGTAGCATATGAAGCAACAAAAAAAAAAACTGAAAAACGAAAAATTATAATTGGCTTCCTAGAAGCAAGAACACAAAACCCAAATTTAAAAGAGAATTGTGTCTTAAAAGTGTCCCTACTTGTATTCTCCGCTTCTTTGGCTCGTAATCAATACCAACATTTTTGAAGTAAAGACAAATTCTTTGAAACCGAGCATGATTTTTTGTCAGTACAGTAACTATTTGTATATTCAAAATTTGAGCTTCTAAAACATTAAACGTATTAAATTTTTTAGCCCCCAGTATAATTGCGGAACTTGTACATTTTACTTGTGTTATGTTGTTATCAGACACTCTAGCAAAAACTTGCAATTTCTCAATCTGATAACTGACAAATGTATTATCACGCTGGCTTTTTGGCGTAATCGATGAAGTTCTAGTAAAAAATTGTGATAATTATCAAAAATTATTGAGTTCTCGGACGGAGCTAATAACACTAAATAAACATGCAATCAAAGAAGACAAAATTTAAAATAGTAATGAAAACATAGCTGCGCTGCTCCCTTTATATTCGCCATTCAATAACATATCGCCATTATAACATATGGTAAAAATAATTTTTGCTGTCACAGAATCTGGATTTTCATCGGAACAAATGAGGCTCATTTCCACCTCGTCGTATATGTCAAAATGCAAAATGGTTTATCTGAGAGTCTTCTAAATGGTGATAGGTCAAAATTTGGTCAATATAAACTTGACGTATTTCTTTCAATTTTGCATTTAAAAAACCTGAACACCCCTCATTTTGAAGGTGTGTGTGTGTAGAATGTTGCTCCTATTTTGATTTTGGAATTCACTCTTCAGTTGTCAAAATGCCGTCCAAGCAAGAAGAGCAGCGTATCAAAATTTTTGCGCCGCGCATCCGGGAAAATCCGAGCTACTCGCACGCAAAGCTGGCAAAATCGGTTACAAATCAACGGTTACAAATGTAATTAAAGTGTTTGGGGAACGTTTGTCAACAGCCAGGAAGTCTGGATCGGGGGGAAATCGAAAACCGGAGCCGCTGAGACGACAAAGAGAGTTGCCGGTAGTTTCAAGCGAAACCCTAACCTCTCTCTCCGAGATGCCCGCAAATAAGCTGAGTGTAGTCGTCTACAACCGTGCATCGAGCCAAAACGAGCCGGACTATCGACTACAAGAAGTAGTGACTCCAAATCGCGATGATAAACAAAATACGACGGCCAAAGCGCGATCCCGGAGGCTGTACACGACGATGCTGACGAAGTTTGACTGCGTGGTAATGGACGACGAAACCTACGTCAAAGCCGACTACAAGCAGCTTCCGGGACAGGAGTTTTATACGGCAAAAGGAAAGGGAAATGTAGCAGATATTTTCAAGCACATAAAACTGTCAAAGTTCGCAAAGAAATATCTGGTTTGGCAAGCCATCTGTACCTGTGGCTTGAAAAGCAGCATTTTCATAGCTTCCGGGACTGTCAACCAAGAAATTTACGTGAAAGTGTTTGAATAAACGTCTGCTGCCTTTCCTGAAGAAACGCGGTTGTTCCGTACTGTTTTGGCCGGATTTGGCATCTTGCCATTACGGTAAAAAGGCCATGGAGTGGTACGCCGCCAACAACGTGCAGGTGGTTCCCAAGGACAAGAACCCTCCCAACACGCCAGAGCTCCGCCCAATTGAGAAATACTGGGCTATTGTTAAGCGGAACCTAAAGAAGACCAAAAAACTGCTAAGGACGAGCAGCAGTTCAAGGCAAACTGGCTTTCTGCGGCGAAGAAGGTGGACAATAGGGGGCTGTACAAAATCTTGATGGCAGGTGTCCAAGCGTGAGGCCGGCAATTCGGATTGGGAAAGCGAAAAGCCTAACTGAATAATCTTCCTAAATTTTATACTAATTCAACTTGAAAAAGAAATTTAATTTGATTTTTTTTAAATAAAACGCTTTCACCGATTTACACGCGTTTTCCCTTGACCAAATTAATGACCTACACCCGTTATTCTCTCAACGTTCGCGACTGTTTAGTTTGGTAGTGGCCTTGCGGAGTTACTGTATTTTTCTTCGCTAATGTAACTTGTTTTATGGTTGAGCTGTTTGGTGTTTTGATCTGGAGAATGCTTACTTTACTTACTTTTAGTTAGTGTCCACACAAGCGAACAGCCGCACATCATACATTTCCAAGCGGGCAATGCATAATAAGCACTCAAGATATTGCGTAACCTACGTGTCACCTAGAGAATAATCAGCGTTCGACACAACTCAGCCGTTCGATCACAGCGCTCAACGGATATAGATTCATACTGAAATATATTTGGTGACAGTTGTTTTCGATATTAAGCTGCATGACTTTTGTGCGTTTATTATTGAAATAAACATCCGAACAATTCTTATCTTATTCGATAAATTGGCAAATTTTACATTTAAAATATAAAACGAAGCAGGCCACTTACTAACAAGTGCCAGCAAAAATGGCTAATATTTCTACGAATAAACCGACCATCGTACACCTAATGCCAATGAACCAACAACACCAGGTTCATCCTAACCAAAACGAATTATATCAACCAACAGATTTAACTTTTAAATGTTAAACAAGAGCTATGAGAGAACGATGTTCGAATGTTTTTTAACAAAAAAAAAAGGACAAACAAAAATTTTGAAAAAGTATTTTTTACATATATTGTGTTTTGTTTTTTACTCGTATATAGTAAAAAACTAAAATCGAAAAAAGCTGCTATAATGCAATACTAATTCATACAGGTTTTCATTTTCAGTATTACAATTTGCATTCATTTTGCGCGTTAAATAGTCGCCCTGTAGCATATTGTCCACGCGTTCGGAGTTGCCAATAACATTACGTCTAACGATTATTTTCAATCATTTTTCAATTGGCCAAACTGAGTCAATGGGTCAATATTGTCTTTTAATAATTCTGATAATTTCTTCATAAATTAATGAAACTGTCTTTTTCATTTTTGTTGTCTTTTTGCGCATCTTTGCTATCACAAGCTAAAATAAGGGTTCAAAACTAGAAGAGTTCTTTCAACACTTTTATTTTAATAGACATATTTTACATTGAAACTTAGCATAATTTCGACTTAGATGTCGAGCTTGAATTTCGGTAGCACATGAATGAAAAAAGCTTGACACAAAAAAATATATAATTTTTTTCCTGGAACAAGAACCAAATTAGAATAGGAATTATTTCTTATATATGTGTCCTTTAATTCTTTTGTTCCTGTATTCTTTGGCTCGGAATTATATTTCAATACCAAAATCATGTAGACTAAGAGACAAAATCTTTTGGGAACTGGGCATGTTTTTTTCCAGCCTACCAAAATCTTTCTTTTAAATCTAGTTTAGGTTCCTCCTCACCTTTGCTCCTTACATATTGGCTAATAGACGACATTAGTTTTTATTGTATTCTTAAAATTAAAATAAATTCTTAAATATAAAATAGTCAGAGAAACTCTGAGGTTGTTAACTATTATAAGATATTCGCTTGCGCATTTAGATATTTATCCTAATCAAATTATTTCTATAACCTTGTTACATCCAAAATAAGCACATATGAAACATAATTATAAAAATCTAACACTCTTTACAATCCAGAACATTATTTTTTTCTGTTTTTTTTGAGTTTTAAAAGAAGCCATGTCCATTTATCGCCTAATAGTACGACAATAAAGCGTTTGTGAGGTCCAGTCTGTTTATTTGCTTTGTTCTTCAATAATTCAAGGATTTATTTATAACTTCAAATAATAACCCATTTTACAATATACCGGACATTGAAGACACTGCATTTTCAAATTTCTTGACAAATGGTGAAAATAGGCCTTACATGCCCATTATTTTCCTGAGCGTATTTTTCCGAAAGTACACTCACGAAAAAATTATTTTTGTGACTCACGTACAATCACGATTTTGCATGCCAGCGGTACGAATTATTAGAACAAAGGAATGATTTGAAAGAACTCGTTCCTATGTATAAAAGAAACAATAAACCGCACATTTGATATGGTAGTGTTTTCAAGACTTCAGATATCACACTTAGTATCTGTAATGAATATTAACGTGTCGTATAGTCACTGTTATACGAGTTGTCATGATGCGGAGGAAGAAAAATCAATTAGGCACCATTTGTCTACATTTTGTGTGAGGTGTACGCAAAATGTGGGGGTTTATAGCTTTAGATTATTGACGAACCCGGAAAATGGTGTGTGTTTTGGAATAATCAGGTTGGTTCAACGGAAGAAACGAATAGGGTAGGTTCAACGGTATACTTGTACACTAGAAATGTCCAAAAGTAACACATAAAAAATATTTTTTGTCTTCAAGGACGAAATGAATTGATTCAATTAATTTTTAATTTAAATGCCTTCAATCACAGAAATTATAGTATCAATTAAAAAATTAATTGAAAGGTAATGTGAAAAAATAATTGGTCTATTGAATTTTTCAATAAGGAAATATTTGTTAATCAATTACAATTGTTAATTCAATATCTTAAAACTCAATTAAGATCTTTAATTTGGAAAAACATTTTCACACTCTCCTCTCTCTGCTTGTGTATTCGCAGATTGTTTCATATTAATTTGCCAGACATTGTTTCAGTATTAATTTAATTGTATTGATATTAATTCTTATTGCTGTGAGACATGCAACAATATTAAGCGCATTATCAGTAATTTTTAATTTATCTGCCTTAGACCGCTGAATTAATTTATAAGTTTCGCTGAACGCTGTACATTCACAGAAAGAATTTCACGAAAAATTTGTCCCAATTTAACATTGTTTAATGCAGGTTTTAAAAATATTCAATTAAATCATTTAATGATTCAACAAATTGTTTTCTTTAATTAAACTAAAATGCAATCACAAAAATTAATAGTAATCAATTACTTTTTTAAATTGGATCAATTAATTTTTTAATTGACCTTCAATTAATTTTTTAATTGTAAGTTGAAGATTTCAATAAAAAATTAATTGGACTTCAATTTAATTTCGTATTGAATCAGAACAAAAATCTTTGTGTTTTTTTTTAATTTTACGAAGAAAGTTTAAAACCATTTCTTACTGTATTGGCAGTTTATCTGAATAATTTTATTGGCAACCAATTTACCCAAACAACCTATTGTTGTCCAATTTTCGTAATGTAATTCCATATCCATTAATAAAATAGCAGATTTGTTTTATTCGCGTTTATTTTATACTTTGACCATATCCAATACTATATTTTTATTGTTATTTTTTTTTATGTATTAAGAAAAGTAATACAACCATTTCAAAACTTATTTCCTATTTTTTTTCTTTGCATAACCTTGTAGAAAAGCAATGTCGGTTCCAAATATTTTACATAATGATTTTGGTATTGATTCCGCTGTCAAATTTGATTTATTCATTTTAGCATTTTTTCATATCAAAGTTGCTTCAACAAAACGTCTCGTTACCGACAATTTGAAATTTCCTATTCGAGATCGACTCTTTACTTCTATGTATACAAGTAATAAAGTCTTTGAACAGAGTAAGCAGTCTAAAGTCGGGCGGGCCTTACTATTAGTATACACTGCCACCGACTTTGTTAATCCCATCCGATAACTATTAATCCGGCCAATGTGTTGGGTGCGTGCTTACTCGCCATATAAAAGGGTTTATGTCCCATGACGTATACTTAGTTATTTAAATCTGACCCTGATCTGGACAAAGTTTGTATAGAGTTCTACAAATTTATAGACTTTTTAACTGTAAGTCGTTCTAATTCCTGAGGGGGGGGTGAGAGACGACAATTGTTAGTAAAAACAGTGTGGAGAAACATGTGTAAGATCTGCAAGTAGACTGGTGGGTTAGGCGGGTGAGACTGGTTTGGCAAAAGTGTATTTAGCCCGCAAGTCGGTCGATAGGAGTATGTAGGTAGGAAGTATAGGAAAAAATCGAGATCCAGTTTTTACAAGATGTCGAGCTTAGTCAGTGGCGTTGTTACAAGGAAAATGTGGGTATTTTGGCGAATTTTGCGAGGAAGTCAGTAAAATAGTATTGTGGGAGCGTATGACTTGGTAGAATCCGAACCGGATTTCAATAGCCAATTGGCGGGATGCATAGCGTACAATGTGTAGTTCGTGCACCCTTTGCGTGAAATTGCTTTGCTGGGGCATATAGGTGTAATCGACGAAGATATATATTTGGAAGGTATACCTACAAATGGCTGCCGGATGGTTCAACCAAAATGGTATGTATATCGGGAGAGACTGTTAATTCGATTCACGTACGAAATTTTACACAGATGATGCAGGGGTAAGAATCTGGACTTCTTGGGGCATTGTAAGTCATAGTTCGGCGCGAGAAAGAAGGTATATATGGGAGCTGGTGATCTTAATATGGCTGAACGATTTCAGCAAAAGATTCGGCGCGACTTGTACGACACTAGTCACGTGTGGATCGTTGGTGCGCAAGATTTAGAGCAGAGGATCAGTGTGTGAAATTTGTTTCTGCGGCATGATTAATGGCGATATCTGAAAAGTCTAGACGATTTGCTGTCAGATAAGGTCTGATAGGTTCTATTTTGAGCCCAAAACACAATTTAACTTGCTGCAAATTTGAGACGATTGGACTTAAATTGCGACCTAGAACTTTGAATCACAAAAATGTTTCACGGGCAGATGGAAATGGCTAGATCGACTCAGGGCAGGCCCACTGAGCCAATATTGCCAAAGAACACCATTATGTCTATCTCGATCTCTTCTGGATGTTGCAAACATATGCCCTAACTATAATACCCTGTTCACAGCTGTGGTTTTTATATAGTAACTAGTAGATTTGGAAAGTTGTACGTTAAAATTTTATGAATATGAGGCAAAACTTAGCCAACAAGGTGTTATTTGCTGCACAAATGCCCGCATATTAGCGGAATATAATGTTTCAATGAGCTTTGAATATATGTGGAAACCTCCTCTATTCTGGCAGCAAGGTCTCCTATGGTGCTTTTCTTTCTGAAAAAAGTGCTTTGCCTTCATTTTGTCTTTTACAGAGATGCGCATTTTAGATGTTACCAGAAACCTAAAAAAATGCTATTCATCTTCAGTCGGGTCAGAAAAAGAATTCGAAAGAAGGACGGGGCAATCGCACACTCTCGTTTTTTCAGGCGTGTGGAAAATGCCCGCTAATATTGCTCTTGCGTGGCGCTATTTTACAACGAGTTCGAAGACTTTGTGCACTTTTGCCTGTTTTTTTTAAGAAAATTAGAAACTAAAAGAGTCTTTTTCCGGGCAAAATGCCAAAAAAAGTGTTGATTTTTTACAGAAAAGAAAACCGCGCATTAGATAAAAGCGCTGTTTTTTCACCCCTTAAAAAATTCGCTCTCTGCTTAATAT
>PGFW01053147.1:1971-14727 GCA_003123925.1 Haematobia irritans | reverse complement strand
GCGAACAAATTATATGGGAACTATTATTCCTAAATCTGAACAGCATTCTTGACCAAAATTTAGTATCGTCATAGTTAGAATAGTCAAATTCTGCTATCTCATGAAAATTGCACTGTAAATCGGAGTAAAGACGTGGTCTGTTGGTGTCATTCCAGTGTAAATCAGGCCGAGAGAGTATATAATGTACGAGCTATATTCTAATTCTGATCCGCTTTACAACCAATCTTGTATATTTCGACACATCACCTCAAGGTAACAGCTCTGACCTCAGGGAGCCATATAACTCGATCGGCCGGACGACAAGATATATGGCAGTGCTATGTCTGAACTATGAGTCCGCATTATCAACCCACAATCGTTCAATACGTATGTCAAAATATTAAATCTACTACTCTCGCGGCGAAAATTTTCCAAGGTAAGATCGAGGCAAACCTCTGGCCCTCTGTGGGCATGTATTTGGGTAAATCCGCGCCGATAAAATATATACTGGACACTATATCTAAATCCTGGAACCGATTTTCAACATAAATTTGTCACAATTAACGAATATTACCAAGGAGTACTAATCCTTCGTGGCAACCATTTACAATGCAGATTAGGTTCAGAAGATGTATATAGTATGAGCTATATCTCAAATCTTGAAACCGACATTTTTGCAGGTTTTCCGAGACTATGTTTTCGAGTTTTTCTGAAAATATTTCTGATGTAGCCGGAATTTTGAAACAGACTCGTTTACAGAATCAAGCCGAATTATGACCCAGCATCCCGTGATGACTTATATATGAAAAGCTATATTCCTGAACAGAGTTTCAATAGCGATTGCTTTTTGAACCCAAATAAGTTCTGTGCCAAATTTGCAAGGACAATCGCAATCTTAAAACTGTACTCTTTGTACACAAAAATACCATAACGGGACAGAACGCGACCCATCTCTAAATTCGAATCAGAATTTAATTCTCAAGACCCGGGTATCTTAAACGCAAGGGTTTCAGAGCGGTCCTTATTGGCGTTAACATACAAATGAACAATAACTTATTGTACCCCTGCTACCACGTAGTGGTGAAGGCTTATAAATATACACTACAAATAACAAGTATATACGGCGTACACCAGCAAAAAAAATATCACCTAGAATATTTTCCAATTAAAAAGTTTAATTCGAAGTTGAATGTTTTTTCAATTAAGTAAATTAGTCTGATACAAATTAACTTTTTTTAATCAAGATTAGAACATTAGGTTACATTTAAGTCAATGATTGAAAATTTTAAAATTCTTTAATTAAAAAATTAATTGATGAATTAACTTTTAATCAAATTCAGAAGACTAAGTCAGTTAAAACAGTAAGTAAAGTAGAAAGGTCGGGCGGGGCCCGGACCTATATCCTACCCAACCACCCATTACTGAATGTTTTAATCATACAGCATTTGTGGCGGTAACAATTGATACTTAGGATCTGAGATAAACAGCCGCAATTGCCATATTTTTCAAGAAAATTGAAGTGGGTACAGCGGTCGCTCCGCCCGGCTCCCCGTCGGTCCTGTTTTATGGGTTGCTTCTGTCTCAATCTGGACTATAGGCCTTCATCAGTCCCAGTGTTGCCACGGGAAAATTCCGGTTTTACCCAAGCAATTCCCCATTACATTCACACACCCCATTCTTCCTCACAATATTTTTCGATTACAATTGGTAACAAGATTTTTTCTAGAAAATAAATTTGTATTACCTCCACGCCCTTGCCGGCCAGGTGGTAGGGTTTCCACCAAAAGCTGTAAAAATCGTATTACAAATCTGAGGTGTTATTGATCTAAAATTCGCTAAATATTAAAAAACCGCTACTAATAGCGAATTTCCCATACTTTCTAGCAACACTGGCTGTGTTGATCATTTGCACCTCGGAGTTAGTAATGCAAACTAATATGAGTCCATTATAAAAAAAGATCAAATCGCTTCACATTAGGTGGGAATAAATCCAACTGTAAAAACTGAGCAAAATACAAGAGGCTACCAAGAACGTTATAAATTTACGATCGGCTTAGTAAATCAAAATTTGAAATTTTGAGTAAACTTGCGTTAATAAATAGAGTTACTATGGACCAAATTGGGAAAATCGAAGCGATGCACTACTATATGGAAAGCTATATCTAAATCTTAACAAATTTCCCATATATTTTTTGCTGGGTTTTGATAATTAACCACAAAAAGCGTTACCTTTGCTGCAAGATTTGAAGGTAAGATCAGTTAGAAATGAGGCTTAGTATTGTCAAACATAAAGTTATTGTTAGAGCGAATTTTCAATCGGGTGATACAATATTATCGGGAGTCTATATCTACACCTGGAACGATTTCGATGAAATTTTGCACATCATATTTTTAGTACTATTAGAGGACTGGATCTACGCAAACTTTTAGTAAGATCGGGGTTAATACAATAAGGGTTCTATGGCCAAAGCTGGGAAAATCGGACTATACATATATTATGGCGAGCTATATTTCTAAATCTGAACCGATTTCGATTTATTTTTTGGCACATATACGTAGTGCTATAGAAGATTATATTTAGCCAACTTTTGCAGTAAGATCGCCGTTGATAAATAAAGGTTTTGTTGGCCAAATTGGCGAAAATAGGGCGGATAACATATATATGCCGACGCTATATCTAATCTGTGAACGATTTTGAATGAATTTTGCAGACTTGGCAAGGGCGATGCGAAAATACTTACCTTTTTCGCTAAATTTAGTGGACGATCCGTTTGAAAAAAAGCGAACGTGACCCCATTGTCGAATATCGGGCGAATTACAATATATTCGGACGCTATATCTAAATTTGATCCCGGATTTTCTTCCAAATTCAAATTAGCGTTCGTCTTGCTTGCCCAAAAAACCTCCCTGCCTACCATATTTTCATTAAATCGGTTAAATAATTGCCGACCGGAAAATTCCTGTGAACAACAAATTACTATGGAACAGACGGTGGCACGGACGGCACGGCACGGACGACAAGCGCTTAGATCGACTAAGGAGGTGATTCTTGAGTCGATCCGTATATATCTTTTATGGGGTCTAAAATCAATATTTCTGCGTAGGCACATTTTTTTTGGCGTCAAACTTTATTATACCCTACCACTATGTGGATTTAGGATATAAAAAGGATGAAACATCTCTTAATCCAAATAAAAACTCTAAGCCAATTTCAAGAAAGTAAGTTGAAAATAGTTACCTTTTACAATAAAAATTTCTAATTGGGGTTCTGCATTCAAAACCTTCAATTTAAATTTTAATTGAATCAAATTAAAAAAATTAATTGAAAATTGCTAATGACATCAATTATTTTTTATAATCCAAGATTTTTCTGCCTGCGAATTAAAAACTCGTGATGATACTATCATTTTCGTGATTGAAAGACATTTCAATTAAAAAATAAATTTGGATCAATTTAACTTTCGTTGATTGAATCAGAAAAATAATTTTTTTGTGTGCTAAGTTTCGGCGGTCAGGCTCGAATCTTATGTACCCTTCCACAATGGATTGTCGTAGAAACTTCTTTACGAAAGACCTGTCACTCCACAACATGGAATTTACTAATACATTAATAATTACGACATCGATATGGACTTTTTGCACGATTACGGTAGAGAGCCAGAATTGAAATATGGGGCGTCGCTTCATTTTGGGGGGCGCTATATACCAATTATGAACTTGATTATGCGGACCAATTTGTGTGCCGAATTGGGGGTATCGATTTATCTGAGCGGCGTATATAGACCGAATACTGGAACCATAGTTAAGGCATGTTCTGTTACACACGGCCATTATACTAGCACAATGTAAAATGAAATTTGCTCCTCCATGAGGCCCCTCCAAAACAAAATCTCGGATCGGTTTTTATGGGGCGGCTTATATTATGATTATGGACTGATATGCGACCACTTTTGGCATTGTTTGTTAAATATACACTTACAGTTTGTCAAGAGAAAGAGCTGTTTGACAATTTGGGATAAAAAATTATGCTTTGCTTCCAAAATTAAATATAATGCAAAATTTTTTTTTTAAAAAAGTATTTTATTATGCTTATTTTGCAAACGTATTACATACGTGCACACGAAATTGAAAAATTTATAAAATATTTGTAATATTTTCAATCTATTTCTAGAAGTTTGAAATAGTTTGGCAATGTCAAAAGACTTTCTTGACATACTGCTATCAATAATTACCACCAACGTACCAAATTTAATGCCAGATGGCCGATGAATTTTCCTCCTCCAAAAGGGCACCAGAGGCAAAATCTGGGATTCGGTTTACATCGGGGCTATATATAATTAGCGGCACTGATATGAAACAATAAACTCCTGCATGGTTGTTGGATTACCATATTACTTAACATCACGTCACCAAATTTTCACCGAATCGGTATGAATTGCTTGCTCTTTCCAAGGTGGCCTCCGCAACCCAAATCTGGGGGGATTCGCGCTTTATATGGGGGCTACTATATAATTATGGCACCGATATGGAACCCAACTTGTGCATGCGTTCGTTTAGAAGCGACCATATAAATGGGTGATTCTTTTGAGGTTTTAGGATTTTCATTGCATTAAGTATTTGAACAGATTCACGTGGGATTTCGACATGGTTGTCAAAGAGAAAGATGACTCAGTCTATGCCTTTTGACACTTTCACCATGAATAGGACTTACTTAACGAAGCCACAACGTCGAATTTTTCAGTGAATCGGGCCCTAGAAAGTTGGCAGAAAATCGCTTTTTTTATCGGACAAATTTTGTTCAGCTCATGAGGCTTCATTTTCTGCCGTTGCAATGGCTACGTAAATAAGCAAACAATTTGCCGCATTGGAGTCGAAGAGCCAAACCAGAAAGCCGTTTCAAGACTGTTCCCATGCCATTCCCCGAAAAATGCCACTGTTTTGGCTGTGGTTTGATACGGCTGGTGGAATCATTTGGACCGTATTTTTTAAGATGCTGATTGCGACGTAACGTTTACGTGTGAAGTGGCGATCCGCTACTCGTTCGATGCTAACAACTTTTTGTGCCAAAAATTGAAGAACCTGAACTTGGTTGACATTGTGGTTTCAACAAGGGACCTGGCGCTACATGCCACACAGCTCGCGATTTCTATTTAGGCCAATTTTTGAGGGAAAACTTCGGGGAGAACAATTCATTAACTCAAGAAATCTCGGACCGGTGAAGTCTCGCGCCACCCAAGATCTATTGCGATTTGACGCCTTTTTAGACTATTTTTTTGTTGGGGTACGTCAAGTCATAAAGTCTACCAGACAATAAGCCAGCCACTTATTCCAGCATTTGGAAGACAACATTTCCGAAGAATTTCGCGGGCGTACTTTCCGGCCGAAATTGCTTCGAAAAAGTTGCCCAAAATTGGACTTTCCGATGGGACCACCCTAAGACGCAAGCCTGCGTTCAACATTTAAATGAAATTTATTCTTTCAAAAAGAGCTAAATGTCCATGGACCACTACTCTAACGCTTTCAAATAAAGAACCGATGAGATTTTTTGCAAATTTTATGCGGTTTTTTTTAAAAAAAAAAATTCATTCAAGCTCCTTAACACAATCACCCTTTATAATTAGGAATTGCATATTGAAACAACTTCCTGATGGGTTGCTTGGATAACCACTTATACTAACATCACGCTTACCATATTTCAACCGAATCGTTATGAATTTGCTCTTCCAAGAGCGCGCTCCGCACCCAAATCTGGGGATCGTATATATGGGGCGTATCCCATATAATTATGGACTCCGATATGAACCAACTTTGTGACGCATTGGTCGTTAGAGACCGATATACTTACTCCACGATCGGAATGAATTTTTCTGCTCCTCCAACAGGCTCCGGAGGTCAGAATCTGGAGAACGCTTTTATAATGGGGGCTATATTATAATTAACTGACCGCATATGGAGCCCAATTTCTGGCACGCTTGTTAAAGATCATATTACTAACACATGTTTTCCAAATTACTTCAACCGGATTGGGATTGAAATTTGGCTTTCTTTCTTGGAAGACTTTTCGCAAGCCAAATCTGGGCGGATCGGTTTTACATGTGGGATATATGATAATTTATGAACCGGATGTGGACCAATTGTTGCATGGTTGTTAGAAAGACCATATACAATATCATGCTACCAAATTTCAGGGCGGATCGGTATGAAATTTGCTATCTCTTTGAGGCTCCGCAACCTGAAATATGGGGTGATCGGTGTTATATGGGTCTATATATATATGGACCGATGTTGGACCAATTTGCCGATGGTTGTTTAGATTACCACTATTACCCCAACATCACTGTACCGAAATTTTCCAGCCGGATCGCGACTGCACATTTGCCTTCTCTTAGAGGCTCACATAGCCAAATCTGGGGATCGGTTTTATATAGCGTGGGCTATATATAATTCAAACCGATGTTTGGGACCAATGTTTTGCATCGGTTCTTACGTAACCATATACCAAACTGCATGTACAACTTTCAGCCGGATCGGTATGCCAAATTTGCTTCTCTTAAAGGCTCGCAGCGCAAATCGGGAGCATATGGTTTATATAGGTCTAATATTTAATTATTCGGACCGATGTGGGACCAATTTTTGGCCACGGGTTTGTCTAAATATTTCATATGCTGACACCATGTAAACCAAATTTTCAGCCGGAATGGAATTGAAATTGCCTTCTTCTTAGAGGCTTCAGGCAAGGGCAAATCTTAGGGATCGGTTTATATTGGCGGCCCTATTATATAATTATGTACCGATGTGCCGACCAATTTTTGTATTGGTGTTGTAGTCAATGTTTGGCGCACCATTGTACCAATTTCAGCCGGATCGTACTTGGCTGCCTACTTTCATGTCGATAGCTTGCTTCGTTCGGAAGTAAGTTAGCGTGATTTTCACCAACAGACGGGCACGGTGCGGACGGACATTGCTTAGATCGGATCTTTTCAGAATTTCACCACGCCAGAATATTTAGGTCTTAGAAGCAATATTATTCGCATGTGTTACAAACGGAATGACAAAGTAATATAACCTCTCATTCTTATGGTGGGGAGGGTATAATACACAGGCAGAGGGACCCAGACAGATTCAATTCTAAGGCCGATCAGTATACTAATTCTATATATCTATATAATCTACCAAAGTCATGTCAAATTCGACACTCGAACATTTCTTTGGTTGCATGGAATTCAATGAAATTTTGCTCCTGGTACCCTTAAAACTTTGCCTTCTAATATTTCAGTCATTAACATTGCTAAATTTCCATTACTGTAAGGAGCTATTAACATAAAATTCACGAAATTCTGTTGCAACACCTTTGCACTGAAATGGAATTTTTTTCATTGGAATCTTCATAGTTACATAGTTAGGCAGCATGCAATGAGAACTGCGACAATATTCACCAAAAATTTTTCAGATAATTGATGTCATGACACAAAAACTAAGGCACTTTGCCAAATAAAGCTAACATTGGGGCCCAACCTGCTCAAGTGAAACTACTGCCATCACCCATAAATGAAAGTGCAAATTTTATTTTCCAATGCCTTAATTCGGCTAAGAATTTCCGTAGATATGGTTCTCCCCCTGAATGATAGTTGCCTATACCCGCCATCCGCACCGAAGAATGATTTTTTTTTTCAATTACCGAAGGAAGTTAATTGGCGATTGCTGACCCCAGTAATGTGTGATAATACCGGCTAGAACCAACATAGGTGTGACGCAGAGTAGTGACATACACAGAATTTTGTTTTGTGTAATCATAAAAATTAATTGATGCCAAAATTTAAATATTTTAAAATAGGCTAAAACGACATAGGTGGTCAGGTATAAAGTAAGTTTTGATCCTGTCCAAAAAATGAGCCTACCAGAAATGATATGATTTTAAGACCCAGCATCACCCTTGTAAGGTCTGCAAAAAATTTTTATACACGGCGAAAATCAAGTTGCAGATTTAGATAAAGCTCCCATATAATGTATTGCCACGATTTGCCGAAATTTGGTCCACTAAGAACAACCTTATTTAATCTAACCGGCGAGGTCTACTCAAAACTTGGCTTAATCTAATCATGTTTATAAGTGCTAACAAATGTGGCAGAAAACATCGAAAATCGGCCCGTAGACACTCTTATTTTTATAAACCCGATTGTACACAAAATGTTGGCTAAAATGTAATCTTCTATAGCAGCTGAACTTATGTGCCAATCTTCAATCGAAAATTTCGGTTGCAGATTTTTAGATATACGCTCTCCATGGTATTATCCCATATGTGATCGGCCCGATTTTGCCGAATTGGGCCCTAATTAAACTTAAATTATTTAACCAATAGAAGTCGCGCATTTATATTAACGTGATCGCACTGCAATTTTTGCACGAAGAGTAAACCGTCTGTGATATTAATTATACCTCCAAAATAGTATACAGAACATTGGTTCGAGATTTAGATATAGCTCCCATAATATATGCGCATCGCTCGATTTCCCAAAATTTTGGCCATAATACTATCTTATATTTAAATAGTAACCGAATGTTTACTGCAAATTTCAAAAAGTTTTGATGGTACTAAGCGATCGTAATTTTAGACTTGCTTGTAGCTTTTTATCAGAAATAATCTATGTTAAATGCTATAGAAATATATTATGGTTTGGGGCTTGAATGTTTCATAAAAATCTAATATGGTGTGAATGGCAAAACGTTATATATATTTTAGCAAATTTTGACTAAACATGACCAATAGTTGTGAGTATTTTATTCAAAATAGCGGGACAAAGAGAGTATAGACGAAAGAAAATGAGGAGATGCGAAGAACGGCGGAGAGTTGACGAAAGATGATCAACATAGACACACGCGAAAAGACTGCAAAAGAGAAAGAAATGTTCTGTGAAAAAGCGCTTTTAATGTTGTTTCCGGGAAAAACTGTTTTAATGATAAGGGCCAAAAATTGATTTTATGCGTGTAAGTCTAAGAATATTTATAATTTGAATAAAGAGAAAGACCATTCGGAAGCGCAAGAGAAAATTAGATCATTTGAAAAACAAACAACATAGTGTTTTCCGCCTTGAAGAAGGAGCAGCATTCTGTAAATGTAATGTGTGCGACTATGTGTTTTTGTTTTAGCCATTTTAGGCAATTATGGGCATAAAATTTTTTGTTTCTTGGTTCGTTAAAAAGAAATTCAGGGGTCTCCATAAAAAAATAACGAAAGGGGCCCACTATACCTCTTTTTAAGAGTTGGGTTCAGTAAAGATGATTAAAATAACCCACATTTCGGGAGTTTCATTTATAAAAATTTAATATGAGGTAGTAATATTAGAATGTGGTAAGATTAAAAAAAAGAAGGTGTTCGTCGGGAGCAGCGGATTTTAAGAGCCGACGACCCTTTGCATGCAAGGAGAAATGCTAAGCTCACTGCTCCAAGCGTGGCCGAACAAGAGTGTATGGTTTTCTGTTAAATAATGTTAAATGTTTGTGCAATGGGCTCGTGGGGCGCTGCAAACTATGCTAATAAGTAAATGTAACTTATAACGGATAATTATCTTTACTGGTGACTATAACAGCCTAACGTAGTCGCAGTGAGATGGTGTGGTTCTTACAAACTGTACTGGTCCTCGGTTCGATTCTCGCGGTGCAGGCGAAAGGTAAAATTTAAAAAAAAAATTATAAAAGTGAATAATTTCTTCAACAATTATTTGTATTACAGAAAAGGTGCCAGAGACTAAAAATATTTCGTGGAATTGAAAAAAATTACAGAGTAATGTTGGGGCAGAATGGGCAGCAAATCGTGCTGTTGGGAAAAATTCTTCAAGCAAATGATACTCATTTTTTGGGCTAAATGCTTCCAAACATATTAAATGTTCAAGATAAAACAACATATTAAATGCTTTGCGGGCAGTAAAATCCATAATATATGTGCTTCCTGGCAAAATATGTTTGGGAAAATATGTTAAAAGAAGCGATTTTTTTTGAGGGTGTAGACTATAGCGGTCCTAATATCGGACATTTTCTGCTCAGAAATTGTGACAAGACTGACCATAAACATCGTCTTCCCTTTGTTTTATGTTCCTAAATATGAAAATGCGGTTTATCACCCAAAAATTCCTATACATATACGCTATAACTAAAACAATGTCGATAAACAAACAAGGACGAAAAAATACTTGGTTTTTCATTTGCTTTGGAATTGTAAAAAATTAATATGTTTGGGATTTCAAAATTTTTTAAACACCAATTATTTTTAAGTGCAGAGCCAGTATAATGTTTCATGAAACCAAGCCATAAACATGTTGGGACATATATGGTTAATATGTTCGACCATATTATATTTTGGGAAGGGCACACTAAAATGTTTATGAAAATATAAGGGTGGTAAATTGTAAGGGCCGATGTTGGAACTATGAAACTACACGCTAACCCAAGTTTTTTTTTCCGAATTTTATTTGGAGCATTTCTCTATTTCAGATCTTATCAATTGTTGAAGCCAATCTGAGAGATTACACAATCCAACAACAGTGTTAAATGGTTCCAAGTAAATGCAACAGTGGGACTGATCAATTTCCGAAAGAAGAATAAAAAAAGAAAAAAAAAAAAAAAAAACAAAAAAATCATCTTCAGTGATTGAGGCACATTTTCAGTTGGGAGTTCGTCAATAAACAGAGATTGCCACGGCATTTGGTCGAATGTAGAATCCAAAGAAGTGATTGGTCGAAAAAACGCAATTCACGGCCATAAAGAGTGACTGTTTGGTGCGGTAATGGGCTTGGCGGCATCAATCGGGCCGTATTTTTTTCCCAAAGAATGAGGCCGGTCAGCAGTTATGTGTGAATGGTGTTCGACTATCGGAAGATGATAAACGAAAACTATTTTAATGGCCCGAATTGGAAGATATGGATGTGGAACAGTATATGTGGTTTCAGCCAGGAATGGTGCCACTTGCCAACACCAGCTAACGAAAACAATGGCTTCTTTTGGGGCCGGCAACAAATTCATGGCAGTGTTATCTCACGTAAATGGCGATGTCAATTCCCGCCAAAAATCACGTGATTTGACACCGGGTTGGACTTTTTTTTTGGGTTATTTGAACAGAAGCAGGTGTACGTCGAGTAAGGCCAGCAAACAATTCAAGAGCTAAAAGGATGAGATAATTCGTAGCCATTAACGTCATAGAACCTCCCATTAATGCCCAGCCGTCATACGAAATAATTTGGACCATCGGGATGAAGGTTGTGGCCACCGCGGCGCGGGCGGCGCCATTTGGCCGATATTTTGTTGCGCATACACTAATTGAGTAATGATCCAAATACAATCATAATAAAAAAAAATTAACAATAATTTCTGAATAGTTTGTGTTTGTATTCAAAAATAAAACATCGGCCCTTGAAAATTCTAACCACGGCCTTTAATATAATGCTTAGATGCAAACATATATTAATTTAGAAATAAGCCTAAAACACCCTATAATGTGTTTAAGAAAAGAGAGACCGTAGAGAGTATGGCTGCAAAGTAAAAATAAGTGGAAGGGTAAACCAGTGTGGCTGGCGCTTAACAAATATAACCACAAAACAAAAAAAATCGTCTAAAATTTTTTCTACCAGTGTATGCCCTAGGGTGTAAACATTCAATTTGTGTTGAACAGATACACACAATACTTCTCTCTAGTTTGGACCAAAGAATTTTGAATAATTATATATGCTTGGAGAAAATTGGTGTTGATTGCGGGTATATCTTAGCAGGAAGCGTGATTTTTTGAGGGTTACTGAGGGTCCAGTTAGGGAATGCGTTAGGAGAAAGTCAATTAAAGAGATTTGAATGATGCCAAAAGACATCAGACGTGTGAAGATGACAATTAAGTTGTGTTGATGTGATTTTTGTTGTGAAGTTAAAAAAAAATTGTTGAACCTTTAAATTATTGATGAATACTTTTTGCAAATTTAATTAAAATTCTTCATTGAAACATTTTTGGTGATATTTTTCTGTATCTTTGTGCTTGCAATAAACAATGGGTTTACCTATTTTGGTCCCATAATTCAAACGTCTATGATCCCTCTAATGTCAATATAAATAAGAGTAAGTTTGTTGATTTTTTCACGAACAACTCAAGTACTATATTTGGTAATTAATTCAGCCTTTTTTATGTGACAACAAACACTTTTGGTTCTCCATGACGTAGATGGATAGAGATATAGCTCATTCTTACTTATTAATAAGCCCGAATCACCTTAATAATCACAAAAGCATTTATTAAACATTAATCTAACCAAGGAAACTTTAGGGCTTGGTTTGGCGGATATGCCAAACATGGGTAGGATAATAATTCAGATCATACTGAAGATAAATTCAACAGAACAACACATAAGTTTCCGGTACTACCTGTAGCAGACAACTTAATGCTCCATTGTCGCCAGTCGTTAATGAAACTACGTTGGCCTCTGTGTATACCGTACTGCCATTGTGACCGTCTATTAAACCCCCACCCCCACCCTCCTTCCGTCTCATTACCGCCAGGGTAATATCTCACAGGTGAAAACGCAGCAGAGTCATTGTGAAATATTCATATTGGCAACAATTCCAAAGTGCATGGCTTTATCCTTAGAAGGAAGTTCGTTGAGAATTGTTACAATTTCGTGCGAGAAACGGTGACGCGGTAGAATGAAACGGAGCGGAAAACTAAAATCAGATTGTGACAGAATTTATAATGATCTCGTAAATACCATTGATACCCTCACCCCCTCGTTCAATAAAATTCTTAGG
>PGFW01053143.1:28803-39352 GCA_003123925.1 Haematobia irritans | reverse complement strand
AATGTTGGTTAAAATTTGTTACTATTTTTGCTTTTTCCGAATTTATTGATGGACAGTTAATTCTTTCGTATGATTATATAATAAAAAAAATATATAGGCATAATTTTACAGATATGTGAGGAGAAGGATACCTTTCCTTTGACAACCCACTTAAAGTTCACAAAGAAATATAGAAAGAAATATAGGGAAGAAGGTACACCCTCTCCCGCTCGTATTTGCACTAATAAAACGAAAATACAGTAGTTCGATTTTGTTTAAAAGAATTCAAATTTCTTTTTCGATTTGTTCAGCACCAAGGATATAGTTGACAAAGTTAACGCAACATATTCCTCCAAATAATGCTTCGAAGGCGCAGCGATGGGGCGGTTTACGCTAGTTATTAATTAAGTAATATTATTGACAACACTTATCGTATTTCGCAAGGAATAGATATCAACAATGGATGAATTGTCAAATGAGCAAAGGAATTATCGGGCTGCCACCAACGGTTGTACACATTTGTTAGAATTGTTACTAAAATGGGCCACTGCTTGGTAGATTAGAAATAAAATTTTGTAAAAAAATTCTATAGAAATAAAATTTATGACAAGTTTCTATAGAACATTGAAATTTTGACACAATTTTTTATAGAAATAAAATTTATGACAAAAATTTTTACATAAATACAGAATTTTCTATAGA
Source organism: Haematobia irritans (assembly GCA_003123925.1). Classification (NCBI taxonomy): domain Eukaryota; kingdom Metazoa; phylum Arthropoda; class Insecta; order Diptera; family Muscidae; genus Haematobia; species Haematobia irritans. The sequence continues at coordinate 38,671 of PGFW01053143.1, read as the reverse complement.
AATAAAATTTTCACAAAATTTTCTATTGGAATACATTTGACAAAATTGTTTCTATAGAAGTAAATTTTGAGACACATTTTTCTTAGGAATAAAATTTTTTATAAAATTTTGATGTTCAGACAAAATTTTCTATACAATAAATTTTTATAGGAATAAAATGTTGACAAATTATTTCTAGGCCCATTAAAATTTGGACAAAACGACTTTTCTACTAGGATAAAATTTTTGACGACATTGCTTTCTTAGTATTATTTTTGACAAAATTTTCCATAGAAATTAACATTTTTACAAAAAATTCTATAGAAATAAAATTTATTGACAAGTTTTCTATAGGAAATAAAATTTTAGACAAAATTTCTATAGAAAATTAAATTTTGTGCACAACATTTTTATAAGAAATGAAATTTTGAAAAAATTTTCTATAAAATAAAATTTATGTCAAAACTTTTCTATAGGAATAAAAATTTTGCAAAATTCATCATAGGAAAATAATATTTTGACAAAATTTTCATATAGAAATAAAATTGTATGACAAAAGTTTACTCTAGAAATAAAAATGTTGAGAAATTTTCATATAGCGATAGATATTTGACAATATTTTTTCAATGAACTAGTTTTGACAAAATTTTCTTCATATTAGAAATAAAATTTTGACAAATTTTCACTATCAGAAATAAAATTTTGACAAATTTTCTATAGAAATAAAACTTTTGACAAAATTCTCTATAGAAATAAAATTATGAACAAAATTTCTATAGAAATAAAATTTTTGACAAAATTTTCATATAGAAATAAAATTTTGACAAAATTTCTATAGGAAATAAATTTTGAGAAAATTTTCTATAGAAATAAATTTTGACAAATATTTCTATAGAAATTTCTATAGAATTGTCAAAATGAGCAAGGGAAATATCGGGTGCCACCCGGTTGTCACATTGTTAGAATTGTACTAAAATGGGCACTGCTTGGTAGTATTAGAAATAAAATTTGTTAAAAAAAATTCTATAAGAAAAATAAAATTTATGACAAGTTTATCTATTAGAAAGAAATTTTGACACAATTTTATTATATAGTAAATAAATTTATACAAAAAATTTACATAAATACAGAATTTTCTAATAGAAATAAATTTTTCACAAAAATTTTCATATATGCAATACAATTTTGACAAAATTTTCTATAGAAGTAAAATTTGGACACAATTTTTTTAGGAATAAAATTTTTATAAAATTTTTGATGTTGACAAAAATTTTCTCTAACATTAAATTTTTTTAGGAATAAAATGTTGACGCAAAAAAATTTTCTCTAGCATTAAAATTTGGACAAAAGACTTCTATAGGATAAAATTTTGACGACATTGTTTCTAGTATTAATTTTGACAAAAATTTTCCATAGAATAAATTTTTACAAAAAATTTCTATAGAAATAAATTTATGGACAGTTTCTATAGAATAAAATTTTGACAAAATTTTCTATAGAAATAAATTTGCTGACCAACATTTTATTTTATAGAAATGAAATAAATTTTTGACAAAATTTTCTATAGAAATAAATATTTTGACAAAATTTTCTAATAGAAATAAAATGTATGACAAAGTTTCTCTAGAAAAATAATAGTTGAGAAATTTTCTATAGCGATAAGATTTTGACAATATTTTTCAATTGAATAAGTTTTGACAAAATTCTTCTATAGAAATAGAAATTTTGACAAAATTTTCTATAGAAATTAAAATTTTTGACAAATTTTCATATAGAAATAAATTTTGACAAAATTCTCTATAGACAATAAAATTTTTTGACAAAATTATCATAGGAATAAAATTTTGACAAAATTTTCTATGAAATAAAATTTTTGACAAAATATTTCTATAGAAATAAAATTTTTGATAAAATTTCTTATAGAAATAAATTTTGACAAATTTTCTATGAAATAAAATTTGACAAAATATTCTATTGAAATAAAATATTTGACGAATTTTGAATTTTTTTTTATAGGAAATTACTGAGTGTTGATAAAATTTTTTCTAGAATACATATTCTTGAAAAACTATTTGCTTTACCACGATTGCCACAGGGTAGGTGGCAATTTCTACAAAAATGGGAGAGCGACTTTTCACATGCTGGTAGACTTGGTAGAATTCTATGTTGTTTTGTAGATTTTGCAAAATATTCCTCTCACAAATTTTCTATAGAAATTAAAATTTTGCTAGAAATAAAGAAATCGAAGTGAAATTAATTGTTGGTTTTTGGTTAGTTTTGCCCAAAATATTTCACTCTCACAAATTATTTCTATAGAAATAAATTTTGTAGTAATAAAGACAATTGAAGTGAAAATTATTTAGCTAGCGCATGGGCGCGTGGCCTTAGTTTGGTTAAAGCGGCCTGTCTAGTTAAACAGGAAGATCGTGCAGCTTCGAAAAATCTCGCGGGCCTATCCTCACTGAGGAACTTGTTTTTTTTGTAATTTAAAAAAATATTAAGATTTAAAATTCAATTTTCGGCGTTAAGGAAAAATTTGAACCTACTTCAAAAACACTGCGATTTACACAAAAGAGGGAAGTAATTCAACACCGCAGGGAAAGAATATAGATCACCTTCTAGAGCCAAAATATTAAATTTAATTTTCCTTAGAAATTTCGTCAAAATTTATATTTACTAATCATTCTTTGTCAAATTTTATTTTTTATAGAAAATTTTTGTCAAATATTGTTCTATAGAATTTTGTCTAATAAATTTTACTTTATATAGAAATTTAGTCAAAAATTTTATATCTGCTAGAAAATTTTTTTGGCAACAATTTTATTTTAAAGAAAGTTTATGAAAAATTTATAGTTCTATAGAAATTTTTGTCAAAACTTAATATTCATAGAAAAAATATTGTCAAATCTTATCGCATATATGAAAATTTTTGTCAAAATTTTATTTCTATAGAAAATTTGTCAAATTTTATTTTCTATAGAAAATTTTGTCAAAATGTTATTTTTTTTATAGAAAATTTTTCAAAAATTTTATTTCTATAGAAATTTATGTCGAAATTTTATTTCTATAAGAAAAATTTTGTAAAAAATTTTATTTTCTATTTGAAAATTTTGTCAACAATTTTATTTCTATAGAATTTTTGACAAATCTTATATTTTTATAGAAATTTAGAAGAGTGTCAAAATATGCTTTCCATAGAAAATTTTGTTAAAATTTAATTCTATAGAAAAATTTTGGTAAATTTATATCTATAGAAAATTTTTTGTCAAATTTGATTTTCTAAAGGAAAGTTTTGTCAAAAATTGTTATATCTATAGAAAAATTTGTAAAATGTATATTTCTATGAAAGATGTTTTTAATATCTATATAAAAAATATTTTATATCTATAGAAAATTTTTGGATCAAATTTATATTTTTTATAGAAAATTTTGTCAAATTTTTATTTTTTATATGAAAATTAATTATGTCAACATTTTATTTCTCTATTAGAAGAATTTTGTCAAAATCTTTGATTTCATATAGAAAATATTTGCTCAATTTTATTTTTTATATGCAACAGAATATATATTTATATAAAATATTTACTTAAGAATATTTAAACAAAAAAACTATGTTTAAATTTACCATGTTTAGGCCCGCGAGTTCGAATCACGATCTCCTGTATTACTAGACAGGCGCTATTTAAACAACTAAGCCACAGGCGCCATATATGCCGCTCTAACGCCAATAAAAATTATAATTATAATAAGATTTTTTCTGATAGCATATTCTTATTCATTTTTTTATTATATTTTTGATTGATTTCAATTACCAATTTTTAATAATAATTTTGCATACATTTCATGATATATTTGAAATAATTTCCTTTTTTTGTATTTTTGCCAATTAAAGATTAATGTTCTAAAAATATAAAATTCCATAATCAATTTTTTTTTAAAATATTATCGATGGGCAAAATAAATATACGAAAGTGTAAACGTTTGTTAGAATAATTCTTGCTATAGAATTTTTTAGTTTGTTTTTTTACTGTCATGATGTGTTTATGAAAATAGATTTTATGGAAATTTTTGGTTGATAAGCCTGTTATTTGCTTAGTTATGGATGGGAAAAAAGGCGCGTGGCTTAGTTGGTTAAAGCGCCTGTCTAGTAAACAGGAGATCAGTGAGTTCGAATTCTCGCCGGGGCCTTCATTAAAATATCACAATTTTTTGTGAATGAATGGTAAAGGTGAGGGTAGGAATTTGGATTTTTTCCAAATAGTTTAATAAATATATGAGATCGAAATTAGCTCGTATTCGATAAAATATCAAATGCTGTCTAAGCCAAATTTATACGTTGCGGCCTTTTATTAAATAAATAACTATCTCCTTGAGGTATACTTCGAAATTTTAGACCTATTATGGTAGATAATACTTTGGACTTGAGTAATTATAAAATCAGTGAGGCTCCCTTGCAAAATTTCGAAACAATGAACGGGAGGAATACAAATCTTTTGTAATATTATCAATTTGTTATTAAAATTGCATGAACAAACACTAGCATTAAGTTTAAATCAAAGAAAAGTGCAGTTATAAATTGGTTCCATTTGTAATCTATAAAAGGGGATCAATTAGAACTTTTCCTTATGATTAGCTTTTAATAAAAAAATGATAATCATTATTTCAATTAACAGGCTAAATTAGAGATCTGTGTCAGTAAAAAAGACAACAATTTCTTTCCTTTCAGAAGAAACAAGAACTATTCGAAAAAATCTTAAAAATTAAAAGACTTTCTATAGTTTTATTATTTATCTTGAAATAGAATAGATAAGATAGACATAATAAAATATATTTAAATGACTGACAAGTCTGAATGAATATTGATGTTAGTCTTTTTCTTTTTTTCATTTATTAACAAAAAAAAAATATAATATTGTGAAATTATAGATTGAGCCGAAAGATATAAAATTTCCATAGTTGGGGACTATCATGACCATCATGACCAGGTTTATAGAAAAATAAACTTGAAAACACGAAATATTGAACACATGGCGCCGTGGCCTAAGTGGTTAAAGCGCCTGCTCTAGTAAACAGGAGATCGTTGAGTTCGAAATTCTCGCCGGGGCCTATACAATTTATTGAGGATCTTTAGATTTTTTCACAAATCTTTGAAAAAATGCAGTTACTCTATAAATAAAAAAACTACAATTCACTGTGGGTGAATCTAAAACAAAAAATCTTTAATAAAAAAAATAGCAAAAATTTCAAACAAAAATCTAATGGATCTTTAATTACAACTGGTTACGGATTAGGTTATTGCTAATGTATAACGAGTCAATTTACATCTCTTATTATACACATTTTATTGTGGGTGTATCAAAGGAAAATTTATGATTTTTCTGTGTCGTGAATCTAAACAAAAATCTAATAAAAAAATAAAAAAAAATTAAAAACAAAATCTAAATGGTTTTATGACAAGTGGTACGGATTAGGTTAATTCGTTAATGTATAAACGGGTCAATTTATATTTTAATATAATACTTTTGTTGTGGGTGTATCAAAAAAAATTTATGATTTTTCTGTGGGTGAATCTAAACAAAAAATTTAATAAAAAAAATAGAAAAATTAAAACAAAATCTAAATGGGTTTTATGACTAGTGGTTACGGATTAGGTATAATTGTAATGTATTAAACGAGTAATTATTACATCTTTACTAATAACACATTTACAAATGAGCCTATACACGATCATCTACGTACTCAGCAGCAATCAGCAAGCATATACACCATCAGCTTAATATTTAGTAAAATAGAGTTTGGGTATATCAAGAAAAATTTGATGAATTTTTCTTTGAAAAAAAGAAAATCAATAAATAATAAAATCCACAAAAACGAATGGGTTATACGAGTGTGATATACAGAGTACGATTATTTTGTAATATATAAAGGGGTCAATGAGACAAAATGCCCCAGTATCAGTCTCGAAATTATGTATTAACTTTCCCCATTAGTTTGCTTATTCCTGTTTGTAAACACATTCGAAATATCGATTTCGACAATACATAGTATATTATATATTCTGATCAGGAAGGAATTCTACAAGCGATTAACATAACCATGTCCAGTATGTCTTCTGTTGTAATGGCTTTGTTGATTATAGCCCCATTACAACCAACCCACGGGGGGGAGTTTTGGGTCTGAGACAATACAAATTTTTTATCGGATTTGCCTGAATTTTCAAAATCTTAGAAGTATTTTGGGTATATAAAAGAGTGCTTCCCAAAATATGTGTGATATACGTCCCATCATTTTTATATAACCCCCAATATAGCCCGTTTTCCTGATTTTGAATTTTTGGACGTCTAGACACCGCAAATTATTTACTCGAAATCAAAATCTAGAGTATTTTTGGGATCATATACATAAGTATGTAGAATATGTGTGTATTCGATCCTTTTTTGAAAATACCCCCCATATAGACCGATCATCCCGATTTGACTTCCTCTGGCTTCTAAAAGGAATTGGTGTAAAATTAGTAGGGCCGATGTTTGAATAGTGAACCACACCTAAACGCCGAGTTTTTTTCGAATTTTTATTTGACATTTCTATATTTCAGACTTATCAATTTGAAACCAATGAGAGATACACAATCCAACAACGTGTTAATGATTCCAAAGAAATGGCAACAGTGGGATGATCAATTGTTCGATGGAAAATCATTTCAGTGATGAGGCCACATTTTTCACCTCAGTGTGGATTTCGTAATAAATCAGAATTGCCGCATTTGGCACGAAATGAGTATGCCAAGAGTATTGTCGAAAAACCAATGCAACCACAAAGAGTGAACTGTTTGGTGCGGGTTTAATGGGCTGGCGGCAATCCATCGGGCCGTATTTTTTCCAAAATGAGCCGGTAATGGCAGTTACTGTGAATATGGTGTCGCTATCGTAAGAGATTGATAACAAATTTTTATGGCCCGAATTTGGAAAATATGGATATTGGACGATATGTGGTTTCTGGCCAGGACGTGCCACTTGCCACACAGCCTAACGAAACAATGGCTCTTTTTGCGCAGAAAAAACATTTAATGGCCGTGTTATCTCACGTAAATGAGCGATGTCAATATCTGCCCTGAATTTAACCAACCCACGGTGGCTTAAATCCCACCAAAAATTGGTACTTGTTAGTTACTGTTTAGATAGATTTGGTTAGAATTCTTGATGTTTTAGTAGATTTTGCAAAAATATTTCCTCTCCAATTAAAGGGTACTTCAATTTTACATATATATAATAAAATTTTTAAAATTTTCTATTAGAAATAAAGTTTTTCAAAAATTTCTATAGAAAATAATATTTTGATAAAATTTTCTGCACCTAATAAATTTATGCAAAAATTTTCTATAAGAAATAAAAGATTTGACAAATATTTCTAGAGAAAAAAAAATTTGAAAAGATATTATAGAAATAAAAAATTCACAAATTTTCATAGAAACAAACTTTTGCAAATTTTTTTTATATAAGTAAAATATTGAACAAATTTTCTATAGAAAATAAAAGTTTTTGCAAAAAATTTTTATAGAAATAAATTTTGACAAATTTTTACGGAATAAATTTGACAAAATTTTCCATAGAAATAAAAAGTTTGCAAAAATTTTCGATGGAAATTAAAAATTGTTGACAAAATTTTCTGCTTCAGAAATAAATCGTTTTGGTAAAATTTAAACTTTGAAATTATAAAATTTGCCAAAAATTTTTTTATGAAGATAAAATTTTGGACAAAGATTTTCTGCTAGAATTAAAATTTCTGACAAAATTTTTCTATAGAAATGACATTTGACAAAATTTTCTATAGAAATAAAATATTTGACAAATTTTTCTTATAGAAATAAAATCTAGCAAATTTTTTTATGAAGAAATCAAAATCTAGCCCAACAAAAAATTTGTTATAGAAATAAAATTTAGCTTTAAAATTATTGTTAGAAATAAAATTTTGCCTAAATTTTTATATAAATAAAATTTTGCACAATTTTTTTTATAAAGAAAATAAACGTATTAAAAAAATTAATATAGATAATAAAATTTTGACAAACATTTTCTAAGAAAAATACAATTTTCTTCTATAGAAATAAAATTTGCCGAAAATTTTTTATAAGAAGTAAAAATTTTTGTACATTTTTTTTTTAAGGAAATGCAAATTGCCAAAAAGTTATATATATAAGAAATAAAATTTTGCAAAAAATTTTTTATGAAATAAAATTTTGCAACAATTTTCGATAGAATAAAAGTTTCCAAAAAATGTATCTATACGAGAAATAAAAATTTTTGCTGCTATAGAAAATAAAATTTAAAATTTTGAGAAATAAAATTTTAAAAAAAAAATTTTCCATAGAAATAAAAATTTATTGACAAAATTTTCTATAGAAATAAATTTTTGACAAGTTATTCTATAGAATTAAAATTGTTCACAAATTTTCTATAGAAATAAAATTTTGACTAAATTTTTATAGAAAAAAATTGACAAAAATTTTTTTATAGAAATAAAATTTTGACAAAATTTTCTATAGAAATAAAATTTTGGACAAAAATTTTTCTATAGAAATAAAATTTTGACAAATTTTTATAGAAATAAAATTTTGGACAAAATTTTTCTATAGAAATAACAATTTTGAACAAAATTTTCTATAGAAATTAAAACTTTTGACAAAATTTTCCATATGTAATACAATTATTACAAAATTTTCTATAGAAACTACAATTTTTGCAAAAATTTTTATAGACAATATAAATTTTGACAAAATTTTCTATAGAAATACAAATTTTTGAAATTTTCTATAGCAAATAAAATTTTGACAAAATAAATAATCGAAAAAAACGTTCTATAGAAATTAAATTTTGAGAGACGATCATTCAATGAAATCAAAATTATTGACAAATTCTAAAATTATTTCAATTAATTAGTTATATTACCTTATTTTTTTGTCTCCATTAGACAAGACTCCTCAATTGTAGGAAAAAATTGGAAATTCCGAAAGATATACCGCTATTTGAAATTTGACTGAAATTAATCAAAAACCAATTTCTACAAAATGTTAGATATTGCGAGAAAAAAATAATGTACGGAATACACGGCCATGGCGCCGTGGCTTAGTTGGTTTACAAGCCCTGTCTAGTAAACCAGGAGATCGTCGAGTTCCGAATGCTAGCGGGGCCTACCGCAAGCAATGAAGCGGGAATTTAGTCTTTTATAGTGGATGTAGTGAGAAAAGTTCGAGAGGTAATATTGGGTGACCAGTTCACAGAATTTGGCTGTTGAATTTTGACATAATGCATTAATTTTAATTTTTGGTAATTAATATTTTAATTTCATTTAAATTTTTTCTGTCTAGCGGGAGCTCTATGGTCACATCCCTCTAAGCAATTACACAGATAAAAAAAATATTTTTTTGTCTTCAATCACAGAACATGCCTTTTGAAATTTGGCAATGATGCATTTGAAAATTGGCAATGGAGGGAGGATATGTTTGTAAAGAATAGCGGAAGTAATACAATTTCGATTTTTACTTTGGCATAATTTTTATTGATAATGCATTCCCAAATATTTTAAAATTTATATTTTGTAATGTTTTATTGTCTCTAAATGAAGAAGGGAAAAATTATTTGATTGCCTATAAATGTCATATATTAGTGGCAATTGCCTCTCGTGTATGATAAGATAGAGAGACAGGTATTGAACAGATTTTATATAGATATGATTTTATTTACCGAGGTATTGAACAGATTTTATATAGATATGATTTTATTTATAGAATACTCGGGTGCCTAACCAATTTAAAAGAAAAAAAATCCGAAAATATTCATGTAAGGCGCCGTGGCTTAGTTGGTTAAAGCCGGGCTGTTCTAAGTAAGCAGGA
>PGFW01053143.1:15744-28778 GCA_003123925.1 Haematobia irritans | reverse complement strand
GGGGTGCCTAACCAATTTAAAGAAAAAAAATCCGACCATTCATATTCATGTAAGGCGCCGGTGGCTTAGTGGTAAAGCCCGCTGTCTAAGTAAACAGGAGATCGTGAGTTTCGAATCTCGCGGGGCTATTCCAAGGGATTTTTTTATTTTACGTTAATACTTAATTAAATTAAGTATTATTTTTTTTAATATATAAATTTTTTTTAGTATTTTATTTTTTTTTTAATTATTTTGTATTTTTAATTCCTAACTAATTATTTAATATTTTTTAAATTTTTTCAACACAATTTGTATTTTTCGTAAAATTATAATTTGTTTTTTCTTTTTTTTAGTTACTTTGTATTTAGTGTTTATTTTTTTAATTTATGCTTGATTTTTAATTAATTTATTTTAATAATTTTAGCAATATTTTTCTATACAAGGTGTTAAAGCAATTGTTTTGTTATTATTTGTTTTGTATATATTTTTTGTGAGCTTATTTTGCATTCTATATTATTGTATCTTAGCTATTTTAATTCACATACCTTTTTAATTTCTGTATTTTTATTTATTTCTATTTTACTTTTCATTTTTTATTTTATGGTATTTATTTTGGCAAATAAAAGTAAAATCACATTTTCTTTAAAATGTATTGGCCATAAAACTTATTGAATGGGAATCTTTTCTATATTTCTGTCAATATATAATTATCTTTGGTTTCCAAAACACACCTGGCTAAAAGTCAATCCTTCCCCCCAAACAGCATTAAAGGGGACAAATGAATTAAACCCTCACATACATTTTCAGAATTAAAATTAATTATGCGTCAACATCTTAAATTAAATAATCGAAACATATGACATCGGGGATATTAGCTTTTCCATCCTCGTTATTTCCCAGTTTTTCTGGAATAATAGCCCCACACTGCGACATTAAATAAAACTCTTCCTTCGGATTTATGAAAGTTTTTAATAGAATCGAAATTGGACAAAAGCAAAATAAAACATAACACAAAATGGACGTGTGGGTGAACAATTAATTAGTGAAAGAAATTGATTTACTCTACACAAATAATGTTGAAACAGCGCCAATGTTGTGTTGTGGTTAAGAAAATAAATTGCTTACGATAGTATGGGCAAAAATTGCATTCAGTCGGCCATTGAGTCAGCTAAAGCCTATCCTATAGTCTTGCCATCATTTAGCATGTCCTGTTTGGTCCCTATCCTATACTCTCTTGGCTGATCCTCATCATGATGGGTGGATAATTGCAAAGTAGTTAACATTTTGTTGTATGTCAGTTGCATTACATTGCCAATCCAGCTATTTGCCAATCCATTTTAGCCAAAGTAAAGGAAACCCAGAACAAAATAGGGATAATCAAATGAGGAAGGAAGTTTATTGGATATACACAGCATAAAGGATGTGTTGATTTGGCAAAGTAATTGGCGAAAGAGAGGAGAGAGAGTGTAATATCGGCATGCGAGACTACAAAATTTGGAGTATAGGACATAAATAGTTTAAGCGAAAAATTACTCGGCAAGAAACATTTATTGAAAATAGAAATTTTCATCAAAGATTCTGGGATGAAAGGAAGCTCTTTTTTTAGGAAAAAGTGGAATTTCTACATAATGAGAAAATATTAAAATAAATTTTGATGACATTCATAAAATTGACCAAAATTTTTAAATAATTTGTGTTTCTATAGAAAAAATCTGAAATATTAGAAATAAAATTATTGATTTCTTAGAATAAATGAAAATTTCTCTATGCATATTGACAATTTATGAATAATTTTGAAATTTGATAGGAATATTTTGCCAATTTTTTAGGAAATAAATTGAAAATTTCTTAATAATTCAACTGTATAAATATGAAATAAAATTCATTGAAACAATTAGCAAATCAGAAAAATTGAAAATTTTCGATATAAAATAAAATTTCGATGAAATTTTCTATAGCAATAATTGAAAAATTTTAAAATTATTTTGACAAAATTTTCTATAGAATAAGTTGAGCAAATTTATAAGAATAACTTTTGAGCAAAAATGTTCTATAGAATATAAAATTTAATGCAAGCGAAATCTTATATTAATGTTCATACTCTTAGAAAATAAAATTTTGACAAAATTTTCTATAGAAATAAAAATTTTAAAAAATTTTCTATAGAAATAAAATTATTGCAACAATTTTCCTAAGAAATAAAATTTGAAATTTTTATGACATAAAATTGCACTTCTACTAGGAAATAAAATTTTGAAAAGATTATTCTATAGAAATCAAAATTTTGATCACAAAATTTTTCTATAGAAATAAATTTTTGAAAAAATTATCTATAGCAAATAAAAATTTTGACAAAATTTTGCTATAGATAAAGAGCAAAATTTCTAAGAATTAATTTTGAAAAATTCAGAATAAAATTGTACTTTCTGAATAACTTAAATTAGACAAAGTTGAAATGAGTTCTTGAAAATCTATAAATAAAATGTTGCAATACTTTAGAATAAAATTTTGAAATTTCTTTGAAAAATTCAAAATCTTTGAAGTAAATCACAATTTCCAAGATAACTTGACGAAAAATCTAAAAAATAAAATTTGACAAAATTTTCTATAGAAAAAATTTGACAAAAATCATAAGTAATTATGACAATTTCAAAATAATTTTACAAATCAGAAAAAAATTTTGCAAATTTTGTAGAAATAATTAAATTTTTAGAATAAATTTGAAAGCAAACTTTATTGAAAAAATTGAAAATTTGCTATAGAAATAAATGAAATTTGAAGTAATGCAAATCTATGAATAAATTGACAATTTCTATAGAAATAAAATTTTGACATAAAATTTTCTCTAGAAGTAAAATTTTGACAGGATCAAGATATTTTCACAATATTTTTCTATAGAAATAAAATTTTTCAGCAAAATTTTATAATAAATCAGAATTTCTATAGAAACATAAAATTTTAATATTCTAGAACATTTGAAAATCTTTCTATAGAAATAAAATTTTACACATCTAAGAATATTTGCATATAGAAATAAAAAATTTGACAATTTCTGAATAGAATTTGACAAAATTCTTTCTATAGAAATAATTCAAATTTGAAGAATAATTTTGAAACAAAGCTTCTATTAGAAATAAAATATTGACAACATTTCTTTGAAATGAAACGTTCAATAGAAATAATAATTTTTGGACAAAGTTTTCCTATAGATAATAAAAATTTTCGACAAAGAATTTTTCTTAGAAAAAATTTACAAAATTTTCTGATCAAATTTTCTCTAGAGTAAAATTTTTGACAAGCAATTTTCTTAATAGAAATAAATTTTCACAAAATTTTCCTATAGAAATAAAATTTTCAAACGAAAATTTTCTATAGAAATAGAAATTTTCAGCAAAATTTTCTATAGAAATGAAAATTTTGATAAAATTTTTCTATTGAAATATACAGTTTTGAACGCAAAAGTTTCTTATAGAAATAAAATTTTTTGACAAAATTTTATGCTATAGAAATAAAATTTTGACAAAATTTTCTATAGAAATAAAATTTTGACAAAATTTTCTATAGAAATAAAATTTTGACAAAATTTTCTATAGAAAAAAAAATTGATAAAAGTTTTCCATAGAAATAAAATTTTGACAAAATTTTCTATAGAAATAAAATTTTGACAAAATTTTCAACAGAAAAATAATTTTGACAAAATTTTCTATAGACATACAATTTTGAAAAAAAAAAAAAAAAACATCTATAAAAAATAAAATTTTCACACAAATTTTCTATAGAAATAAATTTTTATGAAATAAAGTTCTTTGAACGTTTCCTACATACGATGGCGACTTAAGCGGCGTGATACAATGGACATTTTAAAAATTTTTCACAAAAATTTTTTATAGAAATAAAATTTTGATAAAAGTTTTCATAGAAATAAAATTTTGATAAAAGTTTTCATAGAAATAAAATTTTGACAACATTTTCTATAGAAATAAAAGTTTGATAACATTTTACTATAGAAATAAAATTTTGCAACAAAAATTTCTATAAGTATTAAAATTTTGACAAAATTTTCTATAGAAATAAAATTTTGACAAAATTTTCTATAGTATTAAAATTTTGACAAAATTTTCTATAGAAATAAAATTTTGACAAAATTTTCTATAGAAATAATATTTTTGACAAAATTTTCTATAAGTATTAAATTTTTGACAAAATTTTCTATAGAAAATAAAATTTTGACAAAATTTTTCTATAGAAAATAAAAGTTTGGCAAATTTTTCGCATAGAAAATAAAATTTTTTTACACCATTTTTCTATAAAAATAAAATTTTGAAAAAAATTTCTATAGAAATAAAATTTTGACAAAATTTTCTATAGAAATAATATTTTGACAAAATTTTCTATAGTATTAAATTTTTGACAAAATTTTCTATAGAAATAAAATGTTTACAAAATTTTCTATAGAAATAAAAGTTTGGCAAATTTTTCTATAGAAATAGAATTTTGACACCATTTTCTATAAAAATAAAATTTTGAAAAAATTTTCTATAGAAATAAAATTTTGACAAAATTTTCTATAGAAATAAAATTTGGACAAAATTTTCTATAGAAATAAATTTTTTACAAAATTTTCTATAGAAATACAATTTACACAAAATTTTGTATAGTAATAAATATTTTGACAAAAAATTTCTATAGAAATAAAATTTTGATAAAATTTTCTGTAGAAACAAATTTTGAGAAAATTTTCTATAGAAAAAAAAGTTTTGAAAAAAAACTCTATTAGAAATAAAATTTTGACAAAATATTTTCTAAAGAATAAAAATATTATCATACAATTTTTCTAATAGAATAAAAATTTGACAAAATTTTCTTAGAATAAAATTTTTAACAAATCTTTCTATAAAAATAAAGTTTTCACAAAATTTTTTATAGAAATAAAATTTTCACAAATTATCTATACAAATAACAATTTGACAAATGGTTCTATAGAAATATTTTTTTCCTTTTTTTTGTTTTGTTATTGTTGGGTTTGAACTGCATTCATATTCGTTTGTTATGTATAGAATATTAAATTTGCGGTTAAAATTTCTATAGAAAATAAAATTTTGATAAAATGTAATAAGAAATAAAATTTTAGATAAAATTGTCTAAAAGAAATAATTTAGATAAAATTTTCATAAGGAAATAACATTTTGAAAAAAAAAAATGGCTATAAAAATTAAATTTTGAAAAAAATTCTATAGAAAATAAAATTTTTTGGCACGTTTGCCACCTAGAGCCAAAAATAATCTATCAAGAATTTTGGAGCAAAATTTTACCAAAAAAACTACCAAATAAAAATGTCTTATCTGTCAAAATTCAATATTTTGATTTCTATAGAAAAATTTTCGGCCGCAGGCTTTTAATTTATTTATTGTTATCTATTTTGTCCAAATTTTTATTTCTAATAGAAAATTTTTGGTGTAAATTTTATTTTCTATAGAATATTTTGTTAAAATTTTATTTCTATAGAAAATTTTGTTCAAAATTTTATTTTCTATAGAAAATTTTGTCAAAATTTTATTTGTATTAGAAAAATGTTTTCAAAATTTTTTTCTATAGAAATTGTTTTCAAAATTTTATTCTATAGAAAATTTTGTGCATTTTAAATTTCTATAGAAATTTTTTGTTTAAAATTTTATTTCTTTTATTTACAAATTCGCGTTCAATATCTATCTAAGTAATTAGGACTTAAGGCGGTTTGACATGCCAAATCTCTGCGAGGCGCAAAACAAATTATTTAGGATATGATAATAATAAGGTTTATCGGCAGCCAATAAACTAATATAACATAATATAAATTATAAAAATACATCATAGTCCTCTACCGTAAGATTAACGACTTAAGGGCGTTCGACAACACAAGATCGCTCTCAGGACATTTAAAAATATTTGTGAAAATGGTTTAATAAAGCGATTTATGGGAGCCAAAAAGCTGGTTGATACTGGTTACGAGAACATTCAGGCATCTCTACCGTAGGATATGTCTTAATGAGGTTTCCCTATAAGGAAAAAACATTTCTAGGGCAAAGGTATTCAAATTATGTTAATAGTCACACTTTGGCGTTTTGATAAACCAAAAATATTTGGCTGCTAGTCTGTTATGTCAAAGCCTTTGTTCGTAAAGAAGTAAAGAACCAACACTCCCTAAAAAAGGAGAGGCAAGGTTTATGGATTGGCCTTAGAATAAAAAGGCCTGCGTCGCCTTTACATTTAGAATGAATTAAGTTAAGTCATTAGAACCATACTGGAAATTTTTACTGGGTTCAATGTATCTACTTAAAATATGACTTAAGGCGATTGTACAATGCTTAATCTCTGCATAAAATACGAAATACTGTGGAAAGGTATATAAAAGTATATTGGGCAATGCCAATAAGCTAATGAGCCGGACTACGAAAACTTTCTGCTTCTCTAGCGCTATAATAGAGGTTGAAGACGGTTCTATAATACAAAAAGCTTTTCTAGGGTATTCCACAAATGTTGTAACGTCTCTACCGTAATATCCGCCGTTTATGAGCTATGAGCACGATAAGCGAAAACTTTTTGAGTCTCTAACCTAATAGATGACTTAAGGCGGATCTATAATGAAACAGATTTCTAGGACAAGGTAAATGTAAGTTGATTAAAACATTTTTTGTGCAGTGATTGTAATTTTCCTCTAATTAATAAGGCAAGCCTTAAAATTTTTTTATATAATTTTAGCTTAACACTCTAAACTATTAAACGCCTTTGGGGCCCAAATAAAAATTTTTTTTTTTTTTTTTTCTGAATTTAAATTTTCTAATTTTCGCTATATCAAAACTTTTGCCTAGGGTATGTCAAAAACGTTTTAAACGTCTCTCCGCAATATCCGCCGTTTATGAGGCTATGAGCCCGATACGAAAACTTTGCAGCGTCTCTACCTAAGAATATGAACTTAAGGCGGATCTATAATAGAACAAATTTCTAAGAGCAAGGTATGTAGTTGATTAAATACCCATTTTTGTGGCTAGTGGAATTGTAATTTCCTCTGATTATAGGCACCTTAAATTTTTTATAATTTTACTTAACCGCTCCCTAAACTATTAACCCTTTGAGGACCAAAACAAAAATTGCCTGAATTTCAATTTTCCTACATTTTCGCTATAGCCCTTAATTTATTTTGATAATGCACTTGAAAAGCGTATTTTAACAACTTGATTTAAATATAGCCGCCTTATCCGTTTTGGTTGAGGTCATATAGCCGCCACGACTTATTAAGCTGTAAAAACTCTTGAGAGTTGCTCGATATAATTATTTTCGCAATTCACGACGTCGTTTCTCATTGTTGGCATTTATTGATTTGGGATTGAGGCTAATAATAATAAAAATAATTAAAAAAAAATACACAAAATTTAAAATTCTTTCATAGAATTAAAAAATAATGGTCGGACATACCAAATTAGGCTTTTAGAATCGTTTTCCTACGGATTTTTACGATTCGACGAACGTCGTTGCAATTGGTTGAGATCGTGAAGGCCACCGCATTCATAATGGCAGGACGCTGTAAATGCGGCAGCAAATTGTTAGCCGTGATTGACTAGCAAGCTTTATGCAGTGACGTTTTGTGATCAACTGATGCTGTTTGTTGCTTTGATGCAGACTTTGTGTTAGCAACGTATTGTTTGCTTGTTTTGATTTGATATTATTTGTATTGTTGCTGTGGCTTAGCGAAACCCGGTTACGTTCTGATGGGAGAGAAATAAATGGTGTTGCTGATGTTGTTGTTGTTGTTGCTGTTGCAATTGATGATGATGCTGTTGCTGCTGCTGCTGCAATGCAGATATACGAGCCAACAGCAGATTTGCGGCAGCAGCTGTATTTGGTGAGACACGATTATTTAGATCCGTGGCTGTAGATGCCGACGATATTGCCGGTGTTGAGCCAGCGTTTGGAAAACGGTTACAGCGCAGCTGTTGCTGCTGTCCGGTGATGATGGCGAGGGCAGATTGCAAAAATATTTTAATGCTCGGCAGGACGCACCTTGTCTAGCCTCCACAATGTGCGCAAACACCACCACCGCTGCTGCTGCTGCTGCCCGCCAAACAATTCCACCTCCCCCTCCGGAACCGCCTCGCACGCTCCACCACTGGTTGAGGTCGTCGTGGTTTTTGTAGGCTGTTGTGTTTGTTGCCTGCTGCTGCTGCTGATGAGGCAAGTGCTGGCTAGTGTTATCTGTTTTGAAGGCAAAATAGCTGTTGAAATTTGGCCAACAGAGGCAAACGAGTTGGAAATGTTGTGGTTGCTACCTGTTGTTGTTTCTAAAGGCTGCTTAAAAGAATTTGTTGTTGCTGCCGCTGCTGCTGCTGTTTGCCAAATGAAGAGTTGGGAAAGATGTAATTGAATTTTCTTAGGCTGAAATTGGATATATGACGATGATGCTGATGATGTTGTTGCCCATGGTCCGGTGAAGAGTCACATGGCGCAAGCCATAAAATAAATAAAGAAGAAAAAAAGGATATTAAAATTTCCTGAGAGCTCCTAAGCAATAAGGCAAATAGATTTTTGGAGAAATATAAAATATTTATAACTTTTGGGCAAAATACAAATAAATACAATTTCAGCATATAGAACTTTTGTTAAAAATTTCATTTCTGTAGAAAATATTTGTCAAAATTTTATTTCTATTAGAAAATTTTGTCAAATTTTATTTCTATAGACAAATTTTGTCAAAAAGTTTATTTCTATAGAAAATTTTGTCAAATTTTATTTCTATAAAAGAAAATTTCTCTGTGCAAAAATTTTATTTCTAAGAAATTTTTGTCACAGATTTTATTTTTATAGGAGAATAGAATGTTTTAGGCGAAATACAAAATAACTACAAAATTTCAGGTTATTTTATTAATATTATATTTTTTAATTTTATTTTATTTTATTTTTAATTTAATTTTTAGTTTCATTTTAATTTTTATTTTATTTCATTTTTTTAAATTTATAATTTAATTTTTTAATTTTAATTTTGTATTTTAATTTTAATTTTCTAAATTTTTGTTTTGCTTTAATTTAGCAAGGGCCTAAGAGTATGCAAACAGATTTTTATAGAGGAACAAAAACTAAATAGAAGCAATACATATTTTAGCAGCACGCAATGGGCTTAAAGTTTCTAACAGACTTTGTTTAATCTATACCGTCAGATTTTAATTAACAAGAAGGCCTTAAAATTCAATTAATGAGAAGGCCTTTGGTTTGATTGACATTATAAATTAAGTCGGTCTGGTTACTTTTGTTTAATGGTTTTTCTAATCGTTTTATTTTTTTTCCCATAATTATGAAAAGTCTCCACTTAATTAAGTTTTTTGTTTATCTCTTACTTGGGTTTTGTGGTTTACAAAATTAATATTACATATTTTTGGTAGTGGAGCAAGTATTTTTTTTTTAATTATTTGAGTGTTTTCATGTGGATAGCGAGCTACTGTTTTTCAATATGGTGGTGATAAAGAGAATGAACAAATAAAATTTTTGTTTGCGCCGAATGGCGAAAAGTATGGAAATATAGAGAAAAATAAAAACACGATAGTTTAATATTTTCAATATATAACAAGAGCAGAAGGTTTTATTAAGGTGTTTTCTATTATAATTAATGGTTAAACAATATGTAACCGTTAATTTTGCCAACGATATGGATAAATTGGCATACCGCACCCAAATTGGCTTTATCGATAAGCAAGTAAAGTGAGAGATGCCTCTCAACCAAGATGGCGGAAGGGCGGGCGCTTTTTGACAAGAATAAATTAATATTCAAATTGATGAGCAATTTCTACTACTGGCAGGTGTACCTAAAACAAAGTAAGTATACAAATTCTAAAACTGAACACTATTAAGTCCCAATTAATCTTTACTCGAACTTTAAACATTGCCGGGCCTTCCTTGCAACATCAAAGGTATGTTGTAACGTAAAACTAAACTTAAAATAACAAAAATGAGGCTAAGGGTGGGCAGTGCAAAGTGAGTTTCCTTCAGTTCATTTACCAATAAATCCAATTTATTAATTGCATGTTATCTCAAGATTCAACCTAAGACTAGATTACAAAAAAAAAACTAATAAAAATAATTACGAAGGTTAGTAGGGGACCTGGTAGAACCGCAAAAGGGGGGCTGCTCGCAGAACAATATATCGATGGGTCAAAAGGGGACGCGCGTTAGAACCCCAAAGGGGGCTTCCTCGAGCGAAGAGATACAATAAAACGCATTGGGCCAATAAAGGGGGCCGTTAGAACGCCAAAAGGGGGGCTCTCGCGCAATTTACCTAGCAGTTAGCACAACCCCGGACAGAACCACCGACAGAATTGTATCAAAATGAGCCACCGGGAGAGCCGGGCCGAGGTATACACCTAATGTGGTTTATGATTCGCCATAACGGCCTCAGGACCCAAAAACAATCGCAACTCGCGTCCCACTGCGGGTAAAATTGGCGGATCTGCCAAAGGTTAATCCGCAAAAAGGATTCCTTTTGATCCGTTCTGGCACGGCTTCGGCGGGGGTCCACACACGAACCTAGATCATGCACACAAGCGAGCAGTAAACGTCAAGTCGCTGCTCTGGATCATAAGCGGACGATACTGTCAACCGGCAAAATTGGACCCCCTCAATATTTGTACGCGGTAGCCCTAAAGTTCTCGGATCCAATAGAGCGAGCAGTATTTGGCTTTGGCGCCGCGCAGTTGTCCGATTACTGCACGGAGCGGGCCGGAACGGAACACACCAGGGGGGGACACGCGGACTACGAGGGCTTTGGGCGGCCAGAGTAAGCGAATTGCCTTGCATGAGGCAGTAACTCCGACGCCGCCAAAATCGGAAATATGACGGCGTGCCTAGCAGCAAGATCGGACGGAAAGCGAGTTCCGTAATGGCTCCCACTACGAAATGCGCGCTGAAGGGGCAGACCTCGACTCCCATGGTTCAATTTCGAGGCGCCGCAGGTCCCCTTCGCAGCGATGTCCGTACCATCTCCCAATACGTTATCCTTCTTCAATCGAAAGAGAGAGGAACTTCCGACCAGCCGCCGCAATGGCGTGACGGACCGTCCAACAAACCCTCGCAAAGCCAAATTTGAGGGGCAGGAGTTCGACGACGGCAAACAATCAGTAGCGCGCCTACTACAGCAGCGGATCGTGAGTTCGAATCTCGCCGGGGCCTATTCCAAGGGATTTTTTTTTATTTTACGTAATACTTAATTAAATTAAGTATTCATTTTTTATATATAAATTTTATTGTAGTATTTTTTTTTTGTTTATTTTTTATTTTTTATTTTTTTAATTATTTTGCATTTTTAAATCTTAACTAAATTATTTATATATTATTTAAATTTTTTCAACACTATTTGTATTTTTTTTAAATTATTATTTGTTTTTATTAGTTACTTTGTATTTAATGTTTATTTTTTTAATTTATGCTTGATTTTTAATTAATTTATTTTATAATTTTAGCAATATTTTTTTTATACAAGTTTTACAGCAATTGTTTTGTTATTATTTGCTTTGTTTATTATTTTTTAACTTATTTTGCATTCTATATTATTTAAATCTTAGCTATTTTAATTCAAGTTCTTTTTTAATTTTGTATTTTATTTAATTCTATTTTATTTTCATTTTTTATTTTATGTTCAGTTGTTTGGAAATAAAAGTAAAACCACATATTTTCTGATAAATTGTATTGGTGAGCTTTAACTTCAATTTGTCGCTTAATGTGTTTTGGGGAGAATATTGACTTTACCAGGTGTTTTTGAACCCAAAATAATTATATTAAAAATATAGAAAATTAATTCAATAAATTTTATGCAATACATTTTAAAGAAAATGTGATTTTACTTTTATTTCCAAATAAATAACCATAAAATAAAAAATGAAAATAAAATAGAAATAAATAAAATACAAAATTAAAAAGGTATGTGAATTAAAATAGCTAAGATTTAAATAATATAGAATGCAAAATAAGCCAAAAAAATATACAAAACAAATAATAACAAAACAATTGCTTTAACCCTTGTATAGAAAATATTGCTAAAATTATAAAATAAATTAATTAAAAATCAAGCATAAATTAAAAAAATAAACACTAAATACAAAGTAACTAAAAAAAGAAAAACAAATTATAATTTACGAAAAATACAAATTGTGTTGAAAAAAATTTAAATAAAATCTAAATAATTAGTTAGGAATTAAAAATACAAAATAATTAAAAAAAAAAAATAAAATACTAAAATAAAATTTATATATAAAAAAATTAATACTTAATTTAATTAAATATTAAGTAAAATAAAAAAATCCCTTGGAATAGGCCCCGGCGAGATTCGAACTCACGATCTCCTGTTTACTAGACAGGCGCTTTAACCAACTAAGCCACGGCGCCTTACATGAAATATTTCGGATTTTTTTTCTTTTAAATTGGTTAGGCACCCCGAGTATTCTATAAATAAAATCATATCTATATAAAATCTGTTCAATACCTGTCTCTCTATCTTATCATACACGAGAGGCAATTGCCACTAATATATGACATTTATAGGCAATCAAATAATTTTTCCTTCTTCATTTAGAGACAATAAAACATTACAAAATATAAATTTTAAAATATTTGGGAATGCATTATCAATAAAAATTATGCCAAAGTAAAAATCGAAATTGTATTACTTCCGCTATTCTTTACAAACATATCCTCCCTCCATTGCCAATTTCAAAATGCATCATTGCCAAATTTCAAAAGCGCATGTTCTGTGATTGAAGGCAAAAAAAATATTTTTTTTTATCTGTGTAATTGCTTAGAGGGATTGCGACCATAGAGCTCCCGCTAGACAGAAAAAATTTAAATGAAATTAAAATATTAATTACCAAAAATTAAAATTAATGCATTATTGTCAAAATTCAACAGCAATAATTTCTGTGAACTGGTCACCCAATATTACCTCTCGAACTTTTCTCCACTACATTCCACTATAAAAAAGACTAAATTCCCGCTTCATTGCTGGGTAGGCCCCGGCGAGCATTCGAACTATCTCTCTCTAT
>PGFW01053101.1:9874-20297 GCA_003123925.1 Haematobia irritans | reverse complement strand
GCTCCATATATAAGGGTGGCTATTAATAATGAACAAAGTTAAGTCAAAATTTTTTTTTTCTTTTAATTTATTCAATAAACAAAATTGACGGAAATATAACATAATAAAAGTTAGATTTATTGAATAAGATAGACTGTTGCGCACGAATTATTTGCCATAAAACGGTGACAAGCAAAATGCTTGATAGAAAGTAGACTCTAGATATGTGGTGCATTCTCGGCAAGCTCGTCTGAAAATGAAATTATTCGTCCAAACTTCCAGCAAATTCCAAAGATGGGATACGGAGATTTTGAATGACCTTCCTTCATGTATAAGAGAGATACGAAGGAGGAAGCCCCTTTATACATTATTTGTTTATGGCAGAGTTCGATTATTGAAGCGATACATTGTATTTTGCGGAGATTCTGAAGTTTTCTAAAATATACACTGGGCCATTTATGTGTCAAAGTAATTTAATTTATTTTTATTTAATTTATTATAAATATGTATAACATAAACTTTTATTATGAAACTACTGACTAGGAAGCGGAATAATTACAAGATATGGTGCAAAAACACTCTACTGCTAAAGTTGTAGAAGACAATTTCTTGAATGAAATTAATGAAAGCTAGTTTTGTGGTTGCATGGAGGATTGAATGAATGACTCTCCTATTAGCGAACATATGGTTTGGTATTATATACACAATGAGTCCGACTTAAATATATGCTTAGATCGATTTCATGAGAAGATTTTTG
Organism: Haematobia irritans; assembly: GCA_003123925.1. Taxonomy (NCBI): domain Eukaryota; kingdom Metazoa; phylum Arthropoda; class Insecta; order Diptera; family Muscidae; genus Haematobia; species Haematobia irritans. The sequence goes on along the minus strand of PGFW01053101.1, from coordinate 19,561 downwards.
TCTACAATTTTAGCAATAAGATTTTTTTTAATAGATATTTGAAAAAATATAAAATTGTGATTTTCTATAGAAAATTTTTTAAATAATTTATTTCAGAGATTCTGTCCAAATCTTTATGTCTATTAGAAAATAATGTGGTCAATATGGTATTTCTAGATGAAAATTTTTGTCAAAATTTTATTCTATAACAATTTGTAAAATTTACTTATATAGAAAGTTTTAGTCAAAATTTATTTCTATAAAATTGTTTGTCAAATTATTATTTCTATAGAAAATTGTGCAAAAAATATTTATTTCTGACGGAAAAAATTGTCATTAAATTTGAATTTCTACATGAAATCTTTGTCAAAAAAATTATGATAGAGTAATTGTGTTCAAATATTCCTTTATTAGGAAAATTGTTTCAAATTTATATTCTTAAAAAATTTTGTTAAAACTTATATATCTATAGAAAATCGTTGACAAATTTTATTTCTTATAGAAAATTTGTCTAAAATTTTATTGCGTGTAGAAAATTTGTTCAAAAATTTATTTCTATAAGATGGCTAATTTTTATGTCAAATATTTATTTCCAGAGAATTTGTAAAGATTTATTTCTAGAGAAATTTGTAAAAAATTTTTATTTCTTAGGAAAATATTGTAAAATTTTATAGAGCAAAATTTGTCACAAATTTTTCTATAAAATTTCTTGTTTAAAAATGTTTTTCCATAACAAATTTTTCGTAAAATTTAATTTCATATCATAAAATTATTTCAAAATTATATTGTTTAAGGAAAATTTTTCAAATGTTATTTAATAGAAATAATTCAAAATTTTTAATTCAACACATAAATTGTTGTCAAAATTTTATTTATAGAAATTTTGTCAAGAATTTAATTCTAGAAGAAAATTTTCTATAGAAGATTGTCAAAAATGGTTAAATTTCATAAACAAAATTTAGTCAAAATTTTTGTCTGTAGAATAATTTTTTCGAATTCTATTGTCTAGAGAAAAATTTTAACAATTTTTATAAAAATTGAAACAAATGTGTATCTCTATATGCAAATGTTCAATATTTATTTCGCAAGATTTTTTGTCAAATTTTAATGTTTTGAGAGAAAATTTGGTTCAAAATTTTAGTTTTCGACGGGATAGATTATTTTTGTCAAATTTGATTTCAGACGGTAAATTTTAGTCAGAGCTTTATTTTTATATAAAACTTTTTGTCAAAATTTAGATTTCTATAAAAATATTTTTTAAAATTTTATTTTCTATAATGGGCAATTTTGTCAAAATTTTTATATTCTGTAATGGAAAATTTGTCAAAATTTATTCTAGTAGCAAATTTGATATAATTTATTTCCAGAGAAAATTTTTGTCAAAAATTTATTTCTAGAGAAAATATGTCCAAAATTTATTCTAGAGAAAATATTGATTAAAATTTTTTGTCTGAGAAAAATTGCACAAATTGTATCTAAAATTTATTCTTGTTTAATAAGTTATTTCCATAAAAATGTTAAAAAATATATCTATAATATAATTCAAAATTTATTATTTTGAGGAATTTGTCAACATGTTTTTTTATATGAAAATATGTCAAAATTAATTATACATAAAAAGATTTTAAAATTTTTTAGAAGGAAATTTTTCTGTCAACATTTAATTTCCTAGGAAAATTTTTCTATAGAGCTCTTGTCAAAAATTGTTATTTCTATAAACGATTTAGTCAAAAGATTTTTGTGCTCTGTAGAAATTTGTCGAAATTCTAATTATTAGAGTAAAATTTAACGAGTTTTATAAAAATTAAATAAAAATTTTATGTTCTTATAGGCATTTTTTACTAATATTTTATTTCCAAGAGATTTTTGTCAAATTTGGTTAGAGAAAAATTTTTGTAAATTTTTTTTATTTCTACGGAAAATTGTTACTTAATATTTGGATTCTACAGGAACATTTGTAAAGCTTCATACAAAAATTTTTGTTAAAATTTTTATTTCTATAGAACATTTTGCGCAAATAATTTTTCCAGGAAATTTCTAAAATTTGTATTTTTAGTAAAATTTGTCATATTTTATGTCTAGAGAAATTTTTGTCAAAATTTATTTCAAAGAATTTGTTTGTTAAAATTTTTATTTTCTAGGAGAAAATTTGTATTGTCAAAAGATGTTATATTTCTGGAAATAGTTAGAAAATGATGTGTCAAAATTTTAATTTCTATAGAAATTTTTGTAAAGATTTTATTTTAGGGAAAAAGTTTAGTCATAATTTGATTCTACAGAAATTTTGTCAATTCAAATTTATTTCAGAGAAATTTTTGTCCAAATTTATATACTCTATAGAAAAATTGTCAAAATTTTATTTCTATAAAAAAATTTGTTAAATTATTATCTATAGAAAGACGTTAGTCAAAATTTTATTTCTATAGGAAAATTTTCTTCAAAATTTATTTTGTCGTAGAAAAGTTTTGTATCAAAATTTTATTATATATAGAAAGATTTTGTCAATATTTATTCTATTGAAAATTTGTCAAAATTTTATTCTTAGAGAGAAAATATGTATAATTTTTTTTCTAGAGAAAAATTGTCACAAATTTATTTCTATAGATTGATTTTTCTGTTTAAAAATGTTATTTCCATAACAATCTATTTGTTAAATTTAATTTCTATAATAAATTTTCAAGAGAATTTCATATTTTTAAGGAAAACTTTTGTCAAAATGTATTTCTATAATAGATAATATTGTCAAATTTTTTAATCTACAATAATTGTTACAAAATTTATAATTTTATTAATAGATTGTTTTTGTCAAATTTAATTCTAGAGAAAAATGTTCTATAGAGATCCTTTGTTGTCAAAAATTTTAATTCTATAAGTAAGTTTAGACAAAATTTTTGTATGTAGAAAATTTTTAGAAATCTATTCTAAGATAGAAAATTTTAAACAAAATTTTTATAAAATTGTAATCATCTACATATTAGAATTTTTTCAATATATATTTCCAGAGATTTTGTCAAAATTTTAGTGTTTAGAGAAATATTTTGTCATAAATTTTATTTCTACGGAAAATTCTGTCATAATGTTTGATTCTACACGGGAAATTTTTGTCAAAGCTTATCATAAAAAAAAATTTTGTCAAATTTAATTCTCTATAAAAAAGTTTGTTAAAAATTTTATTTCTATAGCAAATTTATTCATATTTTTTCGAGGAATTTTTGTCTAAATTTTAATTAGCTAGTGAAATATTTGTCACGATTTTAGAATTCTAGAGAAAATTTTAGTCAATCTATATTGCTAGAGAAAGATTTGTCAGAAATTTATTCTAAACAAAATTTGTCAATATTTATGCCATGAGGAGAATTTGTCAAAATTTATTTCTAGAAGAAAATGTTTTGGTCCAAATTTGATTTCTAGGAGAAACGAAAATTTTGTCAAAAATTTATAATTTTAAAAAAAATTTAATAATACGATTTTATTTCTATAGAAATGTGTTCAAATTTTATTTCTATAAAGAAATTTTATCAACATTTTATTTCTTAGTTAGAAATTTTGTCAACAATATATTATTTTCTATTAGAAAATTTTGTCCAAAATTTTATTTGATATAAATAGTTTTGGCAAAAGTATTTTATGAGAGAGAATTTTTGTCAAAATTTTATTCTATAGAAATTTTGTCAAAACTTAGATATCTATAAAAAATTTTTGTAAAAAACTTTATTTCTAGATAATATCATAAATATTTTTATTTTTATAAAAAATTGTTAAAATTTTATATAACTATAGGAAGTATTTTTTCAAATATTTATGGTAGTTTCTAGGAAATCTTTGTCAAAAATTTATTTCTATATAGGAAATTCTTTGTCAAAAAATTTTTATAGGGAAATATTTGTCACTATTTTATTTCATTGAAATTTTTGTTAAGATTTTTTTTTCACAACTTAGGAAAGTTGTTTTTTTTTAACAATTTTTAAGTAACTTTTAAAAGATTTCTCCAACTTTTTTTTATAGAATTTTTATTAAAATTGTATTTCTAATGATTTTTTTAAATTATATTTCTATAGAAAATGTTTGCAAATTTTAATGAAAATCGGCATATAGTAGAAATGGAGTAGTCTAGTTGAAGAGAATGTGCTTGTGCGCAACAATCTACACAATTAAAGCCCGTAATGAAATATTGAGGTCTATCAATTTTAGTTACAATGTAGTCAAAACTGAGTTTACAGGTGCTCAAACCTCACTCATGTCCAATGTAAAATATATCAGTTTTAACACGTGTTGTCATGGATCGAGTCAGTAATTTCAGGAATCTATCGACATAGATAGTTCACGACCAAACCAAAAGTTTATCAAAAATGTGAGTTAGCTATTAACTAGTGATCATAATAAGTAGGACCAATAGTGCCTGTTGCAATTTATTGGTTCAAAACGTAACTTATTTTGAACTAAATTGCTGTTAGCTGGCTGGTTAATAAAATATATCTGATATTAATTCATTGTGAATTATTTTAATTAATAAAAAGAAACATAAAATCCGCTGCATTAAAAAATTAAATTTACATTCAAATGTTTTGCTGTTTTGTTCCAGTGATAGCACTCTGACTGAAAGAGACTTTCAATGTTTAATAGGTATATTTTGTGCAAATCGCTCACCATTAACAAGGAATTTCATCATGTAAAATGTAAACAGACTCCAATATTAAAAATGAAAAGAAAATTATGAATTGATATTCTACTATAGCCTGTTAAAACATAGACCGACACTTTGCGCTGTTTTATTTTTGCAATTTTTGCACGTATTCCAATATAATTTCGAATCTTTTGTTAAAACAGCGAAGTACCGGTCTCAAATTAATGGAATAATCATATTTGATTATTAAATAAATAATAGGGTAAGATATACTCTACGATTTAATTATATAAAAATTAATTATTAATATAAAATTGAATTTAATTAATATAATAATTTAATTATTAAATAATAATTTATTAATATAAACAATTAGTAGAATTTTCTCATGGCAATATTCAAAAGTTGTGTAACCATAAATAAAATAAAAAATATCCATGCGAACTAAAACTAAAATGACGAAATTAACATTTAATTTCTTCAACCACATCTGCATCAGCTTTGAGTGAGAATAAAAGGTACGCATTATTATCGAAAAAATTGAAGCTAGAAAAAAACAAGTGATCAAGCTGCATAAGTATTGAGCAAGGAAGAAGTCACCTTGATAATTAGTGGATGGTATAATACGTTGGCTAAAATTTGTGAGTGTAGTAAAGAAAATTCTGCAGGGAAGAATTCGTGAGCATCAGATTAAAATATTGAATAAGGAATGATAAACAAGATTTTATATATATGCCCAAAACACATGCATATCTAAACAGTTGGAGCAGGGTCGACGGCATCTACTTGAACTTCATATATTTGTTTGCAATTATAAACATTTTCAAATTCTCCATACCATGTCAAGCTACATGCAACATTTTTCAAATTTCAGTTTGCCTTTTACTAGGCTTTAAGGTATTTTATTTATTCTGTTCAATATAAGCAAATAATTATCATATGGGCCGCTCCTATGCCGTTGATGTGTTAAAATCTATTCCTTCGTGTGTCAGAGTATTTGTCAAAACCTAATACTAGACTGCTCCAAAATGTCCTTATAGTCTAGACAATCTTTGATATCAACTCAAGCTTATGAACATCATGGAGTTTGGCAACCATTCTCGTCATATCGATCGTGAAGCATTACAATTTCGATGTTCCAAGCGTTGTACTTGAAAGGAGAAAATATAATAGGTATGTGTTCACGAATACTTCTAATTAGCAATGTCTGTCAAAATTTCTAATCAACAAAATAACAAATATCTGGAATGGCTAGTACATATGAAAATACGGGGCGGAAATAATCATAAAGCTGGCATTGTCAAAAATATATAATACCTATTTGCATGGCCTAAAAAAATGACTTAAAGTGATTATAAGAAAGATTTATCAAATCGTATATAGAAGTTGATATGTAAGGCAAAATGAAAGTGAACACAAACATGTTGTAGCATGACAGGAGAATAATTTAGATACATAGATATTGAAAGAAAAATTAGAAAGTATGTATGAAATTTGAATTCCATGACTAGAAAAAGAAAAACACACGAATGTTGTTAGGTTCTAAGGTTTGCTTAATATTGTCTTAATCTAAATGTACTAAAGGAGAATGAGTCGCTATTGTATATGTCTTTGTTTAAGTTTCTTTATTTAGAGCCTCAAAAACATGATAGCCTGTAATGATATGTCTTTTCAAAAACTTGTTCGTACGAATAAGTTTTTTTTTTTAGATTTTCTTGTTTGTTTTTGTTTATCCAAAAAACTGGTTTCATATTAAAACGTACATACGTTTTAGTGTTATTTATGGGATATGTTTTTTATTTTTGGAATTTTAAGACATGGTCAACTAGGAAAATGAACCTGTTTCTGGTTCTATCATATCAGCACACTAGCCACACACACAAACAGAATTTGCAGAACACTTAATAGAAAGTCAAAATTTATGACAAATAGTAAAAAGAAAGTTATCATTCCTTTTTGCGCTGAAAACTATCTGAGGTAAAAGTTTTAAAGTTTTTTTTGTTCGAAGGCATAGTAAATAAAGATTATGTGTGATAATATATGGGAAGATTAACTGTATTTTTTATTTCTGCTATTATCCTTAGTATTTGAAAACTATTATATTATTGGAAATAATATGAGAGAAGATAACTGCAAACTATAAACGATAATCGAATAGGAATATTTTTTAAATAGTTAGAGAATTCAATTTTTTGGAAACAATTTAGTAAAATGGAATTAGAATTTAAATAAAATTCTGTTTCAATTATCCATAGAATTGAATATATAATGCCAGCTGGTGTATTCATTTGTAGCACTTTAAAAAGAATTAGCTGTGGGGAATGTCAAAGGTTTATAAAATAAAATTTACAACTAAATTTTCTATCGAAATAAAAGTTTAACTAATTTTCTACTAGAAATGAAATTTGTGATAAAATTTCTATATAATGATTTTGAAATTTCTATGGAAATAACAATATTTTAAAAATTTTTTTATAGATAAACATTTGACAATCTTCTATTAGAAAGTATCAAATTTGAAAAATACAGAAAAAAAATTAAAATTCTTCTATAGAAATAATTTTGAGAAGAATTTTCCATAAAATTAAAGAAATTTTGACAAATTTTGTTATAAGAAATAAGTCATTGACAAACTTTCTAAAAATTAAATTTGAAATTAAAAAACAAAAGAACATAAAATTTTCTATAGAAAACGAATCATTCCACCATGAAATCTAACAAATTATTCAAAAAATAAATACAATCATCACACATAGTAATCTGCAAACGATACTCAAAACTCTTAAGCAAAGCGATATAGAATTCTGTAACTTTCTATAAAATGGCAGAGGAAGGTTAATTCATAAAAATACTTGCGTAAAATGCATACTCAAAAGCACATATACTATTGTCAAAACAGAAAAAAAATTATGCCGCAAATATTAGACAAAAATACAAAAGCACATATACATTCAATAATGAATCTTAAAAATTTGATTGAGGTCATAACACAAAAAATAACGACCAACAAAAAATAATTGCGTCGCAACTAATTATTGCTTCTCACAAAAGAAATCTCAATCTATACTTAGGACAGTGAAAGAATTTATACAGAGCAGACAACAGAAGAACAAAGCATCACATCAAAAAGATTTAAGTACTTCAACAACACAAAATAAACATTAAATCAAACTAACAAGATTGGGTTTGTGAAATAAGACAGAAAAGTATACCGAGAGAAGTGCAATGGATAACTCTCACTATGGTCCCCAAACGCTCCTCCCGCACACCAACACAACAATTTTCACTATCAATAGGATGCAGAAGGAGAGAGTGCATAATAGACGATGCTGAGAGCAGAGAGAGACAGGGAGATGAGAACTAAACTTACAACAATAATAGACCATCAATTTGAGTAAAACCGAAACTGAGCATATGGAACAGATATATGACAGCAAATACAGTGTAAAGACAGAAAAAATTAAATTGTTAAAGGACAATGACGAGACATCTGATTCAACTAGCGAAAAGGGGAAAAAACAGTGGCAATGGACAAAATGGAATAAATTAAAATGAAAGAAGATTGTAAAACGATTATTTGTTACGTGGTACAAACAGATTAAAAGGATCCTACTTCAAGATCAACAAAGAATGAATAATTAGTGGGATAAACTGCTTAGCCTAATATTATTAGTATGGTAGGAAAAAAACAATTGACAACAGGACGAAATACAGCCAAGGATTACGTCTACCAAAAAGATCAGGGAGGGCACCCATGACCACATAATTGTTCTCGTAAACTCACTTCGTATAATTCATGCAAATACGTATATAAAACTATTAAAGAATATTAAAACAGAAAGACTCAAATAAAATGTAAACGACTCGATAGCTTAAGTCTAAAGTGAATGCGATGCAATTAACAGATGACGAAGTTACTACTAATCTCTCCTTGACGTGTATCCTGTTCCAAAGTATAGCATAAACCTGGCAGATTCACGATTGAAGAGAATAATGGACAAAAATTGAGAATAAAGGAATGACCAAAGGACGAATATCAAAGATGATAATAATATATTTGCATAAGGAACACGAATATTAATATTGAGGACAGAGTTATGAAGCAAATAAAAGGCATAGCCCATGGGATACCCAGTTACCAACATAGCGACATCATTAGGAGAGAACTTTTGGACGCCCGTTTTTAAAGAAGGACAACAAGTCTCGTGGTAGTAACTAAGATAGGTTAGATTGACATTTACGCCATTATAAAAAGATCAGACGTCGAAGAAACGCTATAACGCTTAAATTCTACACCGAAAATCAATATCACTTTGGACAATATGTATTACTTATATTTGGGAAAAACAATATTTATTATGAAATTTTATATTAGTATATAAGTTATGTTAGGTTAGTTTACATTTGTATAAATTAATAGAAATTAAATGTACATGGGTGCGAATGAGCATTAGGAGTATGAGTGCAACAACCATACGCACCACTGGACCACTGGACTAACCACTATCCACTAGCTAAAATATAGGCAATTTTTGAAGTTTTCTTTTCTGTAACTATCCTACGTTTAGTTTTCTCAAAAATATTTGTATTGGAATTATAATATTCTCAAATCTCCCCAGAAAATATTGATTTCCATTCAATGGGGCAACACTAACGAAATGTTTTGTTTTAGTTAATGTTAAGTTGGATACCATTGCCCTCAAGGTTCTACTCAAGTTCATTACATTTAATCCTATTAATTTTGCAAAACAATAAGCAAAGATACTTTCTTGTTGTCTCATGAAACCTTAGAGACATAGTTTATGATGAAAGTATGTACAGTAAAACAGTATGGTAAGAAAAGTTTTTGCTTTTTCTTATGAAAGTTAAGTTAACTTAAAAGAAATATGGAATTTTCTATTACGAGGTAGCCTTGGGTAAGAAAAACAATACAATACCAAATACACAGTGGCATTGAAAGAGAAAATAATTGATCGGCAGTTTATTTCATAATAAAATGGAAGATATGGCGTTAATAATTAGAAGCAAAATCCTTCAAATGACCATCACGAATTTTGTCAACATTTTATTTCTATAGAAAATTT